>MNCI01037820.1:539251-574731 GCA_015680685.1 Gnetum montanum
ACTGACAACACGCTGGCCGACGCACTTGCCACCCTGGCTTTACACGTGCCTTCACACCTGCTTAACACTTGCCCTGCATTGATTACAGACTGCGCAGACCCTGTCATTCAGGCGGCGCAAATCTCCTCTCTTATCGAGGAAAGCACGCCTGAATGGTACGATAACATCAAAACTTATCTTTTGCAAGGTGACCTGTCATCTACATTAACGCGCGCATAGAAAGACGCAATCCGAAAGCGGGCTAAGCATTACGTCATCATCGGAGACAACACTCTCTGTAGACGCTCCTTCGATGGCGTATTGCTCACCTGCGTTAAAAAAGACCAAGCACAGCACATAGTCAGCGAGGTTCACGAGGGACTGTGCGGCGGCCACGTAGCACCAAGGGCTATGGTCTTGAAAATCCGACGCTTAGGGTACTACTAGCCATGCATGGAACGAGACTGCCTGACGAAGGTCAAGACCTGTGACATGTGTCAACGGCATGCAAACCTCATCCACGTGTCACCCACAGAATTGCATACGACACCGATAACGTGGCCATTTCAGCGATGGGGACTGGACATCATAGGACCCATCACGCCAAAATCTTCTGCAGGGCATAGCTTCATTATTACCGCTACTGAGTACTTTACGAAGTGGGTAGAAGCTGTCCCCCTGCGGAAAATCACATCCCAACAGGTTTGCCATTTTATCTTGGACAATATCGTAACCCGATTTGGCCTCCCGATGACTATTGTGACCGACAATGGGCCACAGTTTAGTAGCGTGGATACCAAATCCTTCTGTGACAACCTAGGCATTAGGCAGTCTTTTTCCTCTCCTTATTACCCGCAGGCAAATGGTCAAGTTGAAGCATCTAACAAGATAATTATCAACTTGCTCAAGAAAATGCTCGATTGCAACAAACGGCGGTGGCATGAACAGATCCTCTACGTGCTATGGGCATATCGTACTATGTGTAGGATGGCTACAGGCAGTACGCCCTATGGCCTGGTTTACAGATCTGAGGTAGTGCTACCTCTTGAATTGCAAATTCCTTCTCTGAGAATGGTCCTCTCCACCATTATAAATGAGGCTCAACACACCGAAGCTCGGATAATGGATTTGGAGTTATTAGAGGAGAAGCGGATACAAGCTCTTGAGGCAATTGAGAAATATCAGGATAAACAGAGACAAAAGCATCATCATAATCTTTAGCAGTGTCTGATCAAGAAAGGAGACCTGGTTCTCAAGGCTGTGCGTGAACCAGTAGGCAAGTTCTCTGCAAATTGGGAAGGCCCTTTCTTAGTGATCGACGCATATGGCAACGGAGCGTTTAAATTGGCAGATGTCAACGGCGACGAGTTAGCAAATCCTGTGAATCATGTGTACTTAAAGCGATATTTCATCTAGCGGCATCTACGGTGGTGACAGCAGGTATGGCAGTAATCGTCCGCTACGACGTAAAACTGGCGTTGCACGTCCGCTACGACGTAAAACTGGCACTGACCGTCCTCTATGACGTAAAACTGGCATGCCTTGCACGCGTCCGCCACGACGCTAAACTGGCACAGGTACGTAGCCGTCTGCTGAGACGTAAAACTAGCACAGCTTTGTCCCTGGGTCATGACATAAAACTGACATCCACAGCACGGTCTACTGAGACCATAAACCAGCCTTACCACCGTCCGCTACGACGTAAAACTAGCGCTTCTCGGTCTGCCCAGACTTTAAACTGGGACCATGGTCTGCTGGGACTTAAAACCAGTAACGGCAGTCTACCAAGACTTAAAACTAGGATGTACAGACCGCTACCATGTTCAAGCGAGCGTGATCATTCCAGTACAACTGCACAGCAGACGGGGTGGGATACTGAGACAGTCCCAGTGTCGCTACCTCATCGGCATCCTACTGATCCCTCGGAGATGCCGCCACCGCGTCCGCCGCAGTGGTACCACCTCTGGGAGTTTAGCCTTGTTAGTCGGAGCCCCGACGAAATCCTTGATGGCAATAGTCTCGAGAATCTCCGCCAATCATCCCTATCGGATGCCGGCCTCGCAGATTCATCTGGCTAATTCCTGGTGCAGCCAGTTCGCTGCACTGGGTCTGATGCCTTTTTGGCGAAGATATGCAGAGCTGAATCATCAGGATTGGCTGCTCCGCTTGCGCACCCCAGCTCTTTCTTTACAGTTTATCTAACATCAGATAGCGTTGGTTGCAAGAAAATCTCGCCTTCGGTTCATCAGCCATGGTGTCCTTTGTTTTCTTTCGTGGTTGCAGGTTACCTGCCTCGGAGGATGCCGTCCAAAGGTGCGATCCATCTGAGCGGCAGAGTACAACAGCGCGTTGAAATGGCTGCTCAGGTTTGCCCGACCACTTAGCCTCGCACAGTCTTACCCTTATCTCTTGTTTCCTTCCTCCCCACCACCCAATTCCCATACGCAACATCTAAATATGCAAATATTCATTTTCCATACACGCTAGCAGAGATATCGCAGAAAGTGATGCGTAACGCTCCTTTTGCACGCATTCCTGCTACAATTTGTAACAGAGACATCTCAGATTGACGCGCTATGCTCGTCTGAAAGCATTCCTGTTGACTTGAATAAACATACATATCGCATTTTTCCGAACCTGTTTCCAGTTACATCCCTTTATCTCCTATACCCAATCTTTCTCGTTCACGTGGACAGAGCAATACTTGAGTAGCCATGGATGACCGCTGTTCTTGCTTCTACCAATCCGGTGTTTCGCATTCTTTGTCAACGTCCTTCGGGCACGCCCTCTAACCGTCAACAAAGAGGGGCCATTGAAACACCGTGAAAATTACGAGTCGGCCTCAGGCAAAGGTTCGCAATTCAAGTAAGAGCGCATTCTACCTTCGTTCCAAGATAATTTTACGCTCTATTACGCACGGCAGCATGATGAGTGTAATAAGCTCCAAAATAGTCAAAGGCAGAGTCTAAAGAAGCGCAACAGTTTGACGCTTTTCCTCCCGGCGCATGCATAACTTGTTTTTACGCTTGATACGCAACGGTGCGTATCATTGCGTGTGTTATCATTCAAGTTGCTCATCGTTTTACGCTTCATACGCGCAGCTGCGTAGTGAGCGTAAGGCATACATTACTTACACTCCGTCACGCACGGCCGCGTGGTGAGCGTAAGTTGTACATTGCTTACACTTTATCACGCACAGCTGCGTAGTGAGCGTAATTTACACATCGTTTTACGCTCTGACACGTGCAACTGCCTAGTGAGCGTCAAATTGCGCATTGCTTACGCTTCATTACGCGCAACTGCGTAGTGAGCGTAAAGCAACTCTGAGCTTATTGTTTTTACCAGATTACGCTCATATACGCAACGTAATGCGAATGAGTGTAATCCAGCCTAAAAACAATTAAAGCACACTCAACACTTGCTTACTTCTCACACGCACAACACGCAAGCAAGCGTGTTGTGCGTAGTCACAGTCTGACTTAAAAGATCATGCCAGCAGAGCCCGCAATATCCGAAACCCACATCATCAAGGTTGCGCCTTCTCCGCGAAGTGTCGCGGCCTATAAATACCCCAGTTAACAAAGGTACAGGGAGTTGGCAAAAATTCGGGTTGGCAAAATCAGAGAAGCAAATAGCATATTTCTGAGCACCAGAGCATTTAGCACTTTGGAGCAGAGATACAGAAAAATAGCGCTTTGGGAATCGTGGACATCATCGTCTTACAGCCGAAGCAGAGTACAGTTCAAATCGAGTACCGGTGACAGGAGCAATCTTTCTGCTGAAAGGACTTTATCAATCAGAAACAATTGATCGGTAGACGTCAAAGCTTGGCCCGCCTTGCATCTCAGCTTTAGCCCACGAGGTAGATCGGACTTCTGTTTAAACCTTTTTGCTTGTTGTTCTGTGCTTGTTTCACATCCTGTAATCGGGGATTCCCCAGTGTAATTTCTCATACGAAATATGCATTTGTAAGTCAAAGCGCAGATCTGGAAGCTACGTGTTTCTCTTTGCCAGCCTCTTTTCATCGCGTTTAGCATTATCGCCGTTGCAATCCGACTGCATCGTTTTTTTTTTCTTGCTTTACGGTCCCTTGAATCAGATCGCTCTCTTTACGCACTTTGCATTCTTTTACTGACTCGTAAGTCCTTGTCTGATCGACAAGACCGTTCAGGGCGCCGCGGATTCATTTTTCTAGCTTAGCCCTCGCGCGGATCCGTGGTTAAAACTATGTACGCTGGAATATCGGTCAGTATTTCCAGCTATCGACGTTTTCTGTCGTTACAGTAGCCACCACCTATGTTAAATATGAAACAAAATTTGCAAAACTCAAGAAATTATTGAAAAAATTAGAGGTTGCAAATTCTAAACTCAAGGTGGTTAAAGCAAGCTACTAGGGGCAAAAAGGTGTTACAACAGACTTGGGTCAACAGCTTGCAGATTTTCAAGAATACAGAGACAAATCTAGAGCTTACAAGGAGGAACGGAGGATGTTTGCGACCTGGTATGTCAAAGCAAATAAAATATTTCTACAACTACTATGCCCATGGGAGGTGCCGACTCCATCAAACATCAGAACATTGGCATGGACGACACAGGATCCCTGAACCGAAGAGGAGAAACTCTAGGCCATACTTCAATGCCATCAAGTCCCAAGACCTAGAGCACAAGATAAGGGAAAGGCATCCATGGAGGAGCCACAACCACCAGGAACTACATGAGTTCCACCAATTTTGTAGCTATAGGATTTCCTTTTGCGTTCTCCGTGTTGTGTCTCAATTTTGTTCTGATTCCACACTATGGCATGAATCCATTCTCATCAGTCAATAATCCCATACCTATCCACTATGTAATCAATAGAGCTTATTCAAACTTTAACTCGAGGAAGAGGTTTCATTCAGTCGTGGGGGTATGATGAATCATGAATTTTTAGCTGCAATATCGTAGCCATGATATCATGTATGCGATATCACGTATGCAATATCACAACCTAGATGCGATATTGCATATGCGATATTGCAGCCTCTCTCCTCATATATAAATAAGAGGTAGGTAGATTTGGTAGGAAATTTTTTGGAAGTTTTTAAGTTTAAGTTCAGTAGTTTTGTAGAGATTCTGTCAGTTTTCCTCTCAACCCTTTTCTCCTAGTGCATGCCCTCAATGTGGTGATTGTAATTGTACAACATCCTTATTCATGTGTGACATACTTGGACATGCACATGATTGGCAATAAAGATCAAGATTACTTCATCATTGTAGCATCCACTTAGCTTAATTATTTATTTAATTGTTATTTACTACTTTCTTAGTTAATATCTCTTCACCCTTATCTCCTAGTAACGTGGAATGAGTATGACTTAATCATGAGCATTTAAGTGTGACTACTTGGTAGCCCAGTAGCGTACCGAGATCATACGCTTGGTAATCCCAGCGATAATTGTGCACGAGGTCCAAGATGTGTATGGATGATTAAGGAACGGATGCTCATCACACTTAGGCTAGTTAGATTCTCTCTCTCTCTCTCTCTCTCTCTCTCTCTCTCTCTCTCTCTCTTTCCTAGTTTAGTCGATATTATTTACCAACATACCTAGGAGTAGCATTAGTGTAGGAACACATCATACACCTCACTCTAGACTAAACCATACATAACAAACTTAATACTAGTCCAAGTGGGAAGATAGCAAACTGTGATCTATGAGTAATTGTCTAGATACCACAACTAGTCTGTCTACAGAGTTTGATCGGATCATGCATGAAATGCTCGTATTCGTATGGTTGAGTGTAAGGGTACCTTGCCACTCATCAGTGGTGATATTGCAATCTTCTATGAAATTAGGAGATAGATATGATGCCCTCCATACCTTTGCAAACTTTCTTACTTTAGTTTAGTGGTGATATTGCAATCCTCTATGCAATTTTTAAGTATTAACAATAGTTTGAATTTACATTCTACTTGTTCTTTATTTTACAATTTTTTTAATGATATATGAGATTTAATTTTCTAAAAAAACTAATATATTTAAATTTTCTTTGTCATGTCCCCAAACCCATCCCCACTTTTTTTTGAAATACTCATAGCCAAATATGTTCAGTTCCTCAATTCCTAGCTTCCACACAAATCAGATTCTTTTAATGCATAGGGTCAGAAAAAAATCCTCATCAAGGTTTTATGTGACATAGAATTGAGATAGGTCATGGTGTGACATAGAGCTACGAAATCAGCTATTACTGCATCTTGAATGACGACCACATATATTTGGGTCCCACCTCTGCACGCATTCTTTAAAGGTTGGCTTGGACTATTGAACTCGTCAAGTCTATGCATTATTGCATACTTAAAATTTTCTTTACCTGGTAAATGGAGGAGGCTTACCTTCAAAAGGCTTTTCAATGGTAAAAGCTTGTACCTCTCCGTTCTACGAATCTCTCGAACCATGTTATTTAAGTTACTCATATGTTGTTAAATATTTTTTTAAAAATAATCATAGAGCTCTTACTTTACCTATTACGTATTAACTTAGTTAGTTATATATTTATTATTTAACCTTTTTTTTCTATAATAATGTTTTTTCTCAATTTAATGTAATGGTTATCATTATTTATTTTCAATGGCAAAGCGATTAACAAAGTGCAGTCGTAACACCCAACTGTATAGATCACCATCATATGCAAGTGATCTAATAGTAATCCGTGGATTAGACTAACATGACAATTAGATAGTTAAGCATTTAATTGCAAGTCAATGTCCTCTCAATTACACTCTATAGCCTTAATTTCTATGGTTAAGTGTAATTGAGGCAGATGATACAAATGTTGTCTACATCATAAAAAAATATTCACCCATTACTTGGAGCTACCAAATGAAGAGTCTTACTACTAGCCTAACAAGCGAATCTAATTTTTTTTAGCAAATCTAATCTTTCTTGCTTTAATTTTTCTCCAAAAAATTTGATTTCCTTAGAGTTCCCCTATGGAGGATTCTATATTACTCTTATCTTCTTCAATTAATGTTGAAATTTTTGCTTGTTTTATCAATGGAGAAATTTCTGTTAATTCTTAAAATGCATATTTACAAGCTTGTAAAAAAAAGTTGTGCCACCTTCTTCCAGTGATGTTGATGCTACTAAGACACCCAATTTTGTTCTTTCTGATGATGTATATGCATCATTATTTATCAATATTTTATTACAATATGTGTTTATTCAAATTCTAGGTTACCTACCTTATAACTGAAAGTTTGTTTCACAATTAAATGATATGATGAAAAAACAAGACATTCAGGCCCTTCATGCTAGGTACTATTCTCATTTTTTCTACTCATTGAGTTGGGCAATGCTTCAATGGTGCAGTGTACCCTACATATATGGTCTTTTGTACATAACCATGTCGTATTAATTATTCATAAGTGGGCTACCAATTTTGATATCCAATCTAAAGAATATGCAAAGGTTCCATATTTTGTTGAACTATATAATCCTCCATAGATTTTTTACAAAGCTAAGTAGGAAATTGTTAGTCATCTTGGTCCCATTAAGCATAGAAAGTTTGTTTTTACAACTTTTGGTTTTCATAGATGTTTTCTTTTTGTTGAAATCAACATTTTAAATTGAAAAAATGAATTGTATTACAAGTAGGAGGAAATACTTATATTTAGATAATTACATATTATAATTCTTACAACTATTGCCATTGTGAAAGAAATTTGTTTAATGATTATCTTTTCTAGCTCAAAAAAAAAAAAAAAGATTATGGAGAGAAGAAAAAATGTGTTAAAGTTCAAGATAGGAAAAAATAATATGAAGTTGAAGATATGAAAAGTCAAGTTAATGTCAATAATAAGAATGATCAAATGATAATGAAGAATCCAAAGAAGATAGAAGCTACTATGCATAATTTTACTATAGAAAGTATTAAATTTCTTGGATAGATAGCTTGAAGGCACATGGAATTCGAATTGGTCTACAAACTTAATTTGGGACTAGATGGAAAGTTACATTCAGAAAATTGGAAAAAACATTTTGGGTAGAAAAAAAGAAAAAAAATACATCTTAAAGAAGATATGGTGATGGAGTGATAGAATGCAACATGTTATCCAAAATAAGAAAAAATACTTTAAGGAATGGTAACAATCAATAGCGAAGAAAATATGCTAATATACAAAATGATAAAGGAGGAACTATAGCAATACCTAAAGCTAAACATAAGGTCGTGGATAGCTTTTATGAAAAATTAGAATCCAAGGAAGGAGAAAAATATATTTATAAATTGGAAAAAATAATAAACAAGAAATTGATCATGTCAAATGCATAAAGGAAGTAGATAAAAGAATTTTGGTAAAAGATAATGAAATTTTGGATAGGTTAAAAAATCATTTCTAAGAATTACTAAATGAAGAATTCCCAATAGAATATATCCAAGAATAAGAACCAAATTAAGGTTTGGTTCATGAACTTTCCTTCTATGAGGTAAAACTAGCCTTATTAAAGATGAAAAATAGAAAAGGTTTTGGACTAGATAACATTCCTATAGAAGCTAAAAAAGCATTGGAAGATATAGGAGTTTCTTGATTGACACTATAATTTAACAAAATTATGAAGGATGAAGAAATATTTAATAATTGGAGAAAAAGCTTTAATGTTCCCATTTACAAAAAAAAAATAAAAAAACCATACAAAATTGTGCAAACTATAGAGGGATCAAGCTAATGAGCCATACTATGAAGCTTTTGGAGAGAGTCATAAAGCATCATCTCACACTTGAATCAATAGTATCAAAAATATTTTGGATTTATGCTAGGGAGATCTACTATAGAGGCTAATTTTTTGATTTGACAACTTAGGGAGAAATTCAAAAAGCATAACAACAACATACATATGATCTTTATTGATTTGGAAACAACATATAAGAGAGTGCCTAGAAAATATTATTTGGTGAGCCTTGTGGAGGAAAAACATACTTGATAAATATATCAAACTAATTCAAGATATGTATGAATGAGCTACCACCAAAATTAGGATAGGTTATAGAATAACATCTAATTTTCCAGTCATAGTAAGTCTACACTAAGGGTCAGCACGTCACTTGTAGTTATTTAATATTATTATGAATGAATTAACAAAGAAAATACAAGATGAAATCCTTTGGTGTATGCTATTTGTAGATGATATTGTGTTGGTAGAAACAACTCAAGAAAATATTGTTGCTAAAATTGAGAAGTGGAGATATGCTCTAAAATCAAAAACCTTTAAAATTAGCATAAGTAAGAAAAACTATATGGAATGCAATTTTAATATCATAAATAGTGGTGAAATAGAAGGGATAATTCAAGGCAAAAAAATCCCTCACTATAAACAATTTCGCTACCTAAGATCAATCCTTCGATCAAATGGTGAAATTAATAAAGATATTACAAATAAAATTAAGGCAACTTGTTTAAAATAAATGCATGCTAGTGGTGTTCTATGTGATAAAAGAATACCAATAAAATTAAAGAGTAAATTTTACAGGACACCAGTCAAGCCTATTGATGAATCATGGTTTGCTTGGCCCCAATATTGGGTACATGATATTACAGCTTGGATACATATCGTGATTCTTGTGTTGGCCTATAAATATAGCACTCAAGCACACAAGGAGGAGCCATTAGAATAGTTATTCATTAGGAGTCTTGAGTCTTTTTGTTAATTTCTAGTTATTTTTTAGTTCTTTTCCCAAGTACATGCCTACAATGTGATGCTTGTAATTGTACGAAACCTTTGTTTGAGTGTGACGTACTTGGACACACACACGATCAACAATAAAGATCAAGATTACTCCATCATTAAAACATTCACTTAGCTTTTAATTTTTTTAATTGTTAATTATTTATTGTTGTTTTCTTAGTTAATATTTCTTTTATCATCATTTAATATTCATGTTGTTAATGCAGAATGAGTATGTCTTAGTCACAAACATTTAAGTGTAACTACATGGTAACCTAGTACCATATCAAGTAGTGCTTCAAGTGATGTGCACTTGGTAATCCCAGAAGTAGTACATGAAGTCCAAGATGCATACAGATGATTAAGAATGGATGCTCATCACACTTAGGCTAGCTTAGATTTTATTTCCTATTACTTATTAGCTTAATTAAGTTACTTATCATTGTCCTTAGAAGTAGCATAGTCATAGAAACCACATCATACACCTCACTTTGGACTAAACCATACGTGACAAAGCAAATACTACTCCAAGTGGGAAGCTAATGAACTGTGATCAACGTATAACTGTCTAGGTGCCACAACTAGTTCGTCTATGGAGTTCAACTAGATCACATGTACATGCTCGTATTCATATGGTTCATTGTAAGGGTACCTCGCTGCTCATCATTAGTGTCATTGCAGGGGACAGTGCTAGTTATCTAGATTAGTTATATCATACAAGGTCACTATAACAAAGTATTAATAATATATCTTTCAGAAAAGAAGTTATATTCAGTTGATTCACACACAATTCATGACAATGTCTCTCACACAAGACAATGATAACAAAACATCTAGTAGAGCAATTCATTGGAGAACCAATGAAATTTATTATGAAGAAGAAGTTTGGAGTACTCAATCTTATGTAGGAGTTTCATATGTTCATGGACACCCCAATGATACTCAAGGACTCTTGTCATCCAACTCAGCACCTCTAGTGAAGATGGGACATCTCTTAGAATGAGGAGGCCCATAAGGCCTAGGACCGTCTCAATGGGTAGCAAGAGTACATCAGGAGATGATTGGGAGACTTACAAAAGTCATGACAAGTCTTCCAATTTCCTCTCTTCCTCTAATCTTTCAACATCAGGTTATGACACAGATGACTATTCCTTATGGGGTCGGTGTGGAAATAAAAATTGAACCCACGGGAAAAATCAGGAATGCCAACATGAACAAAGACAACATCATCCCAACTTACAAACTCACAACCTACTTAGTGATGATGAACCCTTGCTAGCCACTAAGAGCCTAATGCATATAACAGAGGCCATACAGCTATCTCGCAAGCATTACAAGGAAATTCATCTACCTAAGCTTGATTTAAACAACTTTCCTAGGTTCTCAGGAGGCTATGATTTAGATCCACAACATCATTTACAAGCCCTCTATGATGTTTGTGTATGGAACAACATTGAGAATGGATGGTAAAGGCTTAAGCTCTTTCCTATGACACTTGTTGGCCAAGAAAAAGTATGGTACAATTCTTTAAAACCAAATTCAATTTGTCATTGGCCTACAATGGTGAAACTCTTCAACGAAAGATATCAAACCTATGCAAGAGTGTCAATCTTGAGGAGACAAATCCAAGAGTTGAAACAAGGGCAACATGAATCCTTGGACATGGCCTTAGAAGGATATTCCTCATTGTTAAAAAAATGTCCAGGCCATGGGTTCTCTAAGGAAAGGCTAATGTGTCACATCAAGGATGGGCTCCACAATGAAACGAGAGAGACCCTAGGCATGTATGCCCCAAGTCAACTATATGAACTACAAACCCACCAATTCCAAGAGCTTATTAAGGGAGTAGAAAAAGAAGGAGAAATAGCCAAATGGAAGAATGTTGAAAGATCTCAATAGGACTAAACTATTAAAGTAATGAAGGTCCATAATCATGAAGAGGAGAAATCAACTCACCTTGAGGAGGTGGAACCACCTCCATCTTTGCCAATACTAAAATCACTAGATGAAATTGAGGCAAAGATTAATAAGATGACAGAGTGGGTACATGAAAAATGTAGAGAACATGCAAACATTATTCGAGAGAGAACCATGCAAGATAACATTGATGTCCAAAACAAATAGAGGATACCAAACCTAGAAACAAGATAGAACACCATTCAACAATCAAAAAGAACGGTTGAAGAAAATAAGGATAGGGGTTCAACTACAAATCATAAATATCAATGTGATGTTTACCTGTACGATCACCCCAAAGGCAAATGCCTAATCTTGTCACACTTACATGAGCATTGGGGAAGAGTGTTAAATCCATATTTCATACAAAAGTACCATGCTCAACTGTAGTGGCAAAACCCCCAGTCGTGGGGGAGGCCATCACCAAACTAGCCACACCCTTCATATCACCCAAAACCAAGTGCTTATTATGTTCAATACCTTGTTTCTCCAACTTGGATCAACATCCTCTACTTCACCTTGTCATTATCACTCTCCCAATTATCATCAACCCATATCCTCTTTTATGGGATCACCACATCATGTTCCTTACACTTCTTCTTACTCTCAATATTCTCATCTTTCACCTCCTTCTACATCGCCACCAGTAGTATCGAAAGGTTTTGCACCACAGCACCAACCAACAAACATTACTTATGTTGCTACTATCAATAGTAGTGGGAGTCCTCCACAACGTCAGAAGAATCCTTTCTTTAGTCATGGTCGTAGAAAGAGACAACATGGTTCTAAAACCACTACATTCTCCAACTCAACACAAGTCCAACATTGTGATGCACCTTCCTCTTCAAAGTTAGCACCTCCTATTACCTTCTCTAAGCCACCAATTAACACTCTAATAACCATGTGGCCTAATGAACATAACAACGTGGGAAGACATATCGATCCTTGCATACCATCTTATGATCATGGGTGCCATAGTGGGTCAAATTCTTATCACATGACCACATCTTATAATCTACCCCACTATGCCTACTTTAATTAAGTGTGTGAACCCCAATTTGGGTATATTTCTTCCACCACACCAAAAGACACCCAGTGGTTTGGATATGACTAAATTCCAATATTTTCAACATGCATGGATCCAAACTTTCTATTTATTAATCCTAGTCATGTTCAAAGGTTTAGTCATGGGGGATTTCCCCAATTCTAACAAGCATAATTAGTAAATGTTTTTCCCATTTTTTGATCTTACAATTTTTTGTTTCTCAATTTTTTATTTTCTAATTCTTCATTTTTCAATTTTTCATTTTATCTTTTTGAGGGTAATCTCATCTATGAATCAAATACTCATGTGACTAGTCAATTGAGGTGTTGTTCTATGCTATTGAGTCACAAGTGACTAATTATTTGGATAATAAGCCCAAAACATCCACCCATCCATTCTATTAATAGGAGGTTCTACTCTAGGTACAATGATATTCTTGTTATCATTAAAACTTAAAGTAACTTTGTACTCATTATGCCTAAAGCGAAGAGTAATGGACTAAGAGAGAATTGTAAGGGTGTGACATCAAGAAGACTTGTGGATTCTCTTTGGTGACATCTGTATGTGCTATCATGCAGCTTGGTTGTACTAAGATCCTTGTAGATCTAAAGAAAAATGGAAGTAAGAGTTATGACAAAGGCACTTAATAAAGGAACTTAATGCTATTCTGGGGGGGTTCCACTAGAAATACATGCATCCATGCCTAAAGGTTGGTGGCTTCTCTGGATCACCTTTGGAAAAGAAAAAGTGCAAAAAGAGGTTAGAAGAAGAAAAAGAAAAGAAAGAAGTTGAAAAGAAAAGCTCAAGAAAAACATGCCGCAGACAAATTTGAATCACTCATCCCTTGGGAAAAATTCCAAGTGATCATACACCTTGTTGTTATGATGATCTTATGGTTATCTATCATCGAGATGAAACAATGCAATGTCATTTATTAGAGGCATAGACCTGGTTTTGATCTTGGAGTGAATGACTAATTATACGTTAATCACACACAACACTTAGGATTCATTGTGCCCAGGGTAAGCTACCTCACATCCCGATCTCTATAATTCCTTCTATAATTTGTCTCATCTCACCATCCAAGTACTTCTAACTTGTGTCTTGCATGGCATAGAATTCATACCTCATCATAGTGGTATTTAACATGTGTATGTTCTGTTGCATAGGTGTAGATTGCATTTAATCCTTCTAGTGCCTACGAACATTTTAAGGCATGGTTATGCAAGAGCATGATAGTTTGGAACCTGCTTTGGGGAGGATCCACATGCATGACTTTTGTAATTTGTACTTGTTGCACACAACCACATCATTTTATACCCTCTGAGTATTACATTATTGAATATATTCTTTCCTTTGTCATTATTTCAACCAAACATTCCTTAGAACCACTACATGTCCTTTTTTCTCACCCTTTTCAAAGAACTTCATTATGTAACTCCACTTCATTACACTTTTGGTGCCTTAATTTCCACTTAACATTATCCCAGACCTTGAAAATCTACCTCAAATCCTTCATTTATTGTCGTAAAAACACACAAAAACATCAATTTTACTAGGTACCCTATTTTGGATAGGACACGATATCAGGTACTCGGAATCAGGTTTGACGAGATATCAAGTACCCGGTATTGGGTCTGACATGATATCGGGTATGCACTATCGCGTATGCGATATCACGTCTATAAAAACTATATATATGGGGCCCCCATGCACTCAGAAGTCATTTTCAACAGTTGACACAGGGGGAGTTGTTCAAATTTTCTTCCATGATTTTTAGTGCTTTAAGAGTTTAACATTCAACTGTCAATATTTTGCTCATTAATGCTCCGATTTCTTTTCCAGTCAAACCTAATTAAACCTGGAGTGTTTAACTTAGTCATGGGGGAGGTGATGAGTGGCGAGTTACCCCTACACTCAACCATACGAATACAAGCATGACACGCGCGATCCAGTCAAACTCCACAGACTAAGTACCTACACACCTCATGGAACACTTAAGGTTAATTATTCATTATCTTCCCAAACTTACTTGTATTTATTACGGTGTATGGTTAAGTAAGTCCAAGGTATATGATTTTTATGTCTTTTCGATTTTATCTCCTATGATGATAAGGTAAAGGGTTGAAGAGATTAATTAACCAACTCTAACTAACTAACTAAGTCTTAATTAACCTAGCGTCAGCATCCATTCCCACTTACCGTTCCCACCCTGAACCAATGCAACCTTGGTTACCAAATTCTAGTCGTTGTTGGGATCACCAAGCATAACGCACGTGCTCGAAGCAGTCGTACTAAGGCACTTAACTAAGAGAGAAGGGTTGAGAGAGATTTAATAACTAATAAAGCATTTAAATGGTAAACAATAAATAAAAGTCCTATTTAACCTATTCCATGCACTACAAGGTTTATCCAAGAAGTTCTTCTTTATTACTGTATACAAACATGTGTTCACATACAATATTTTCTCAAATAAAGATCTGTTCAATTTGGAGCTCCTACTGCGGGCACATGGAAAATATTCTATCTCTGGAGGGATCAAACTACCAAAGTTTCACTACGATCTAGGCCTAGATGGAAAAACAAGGGAGAACCACCTCTTATTTATAGACTTGGCGGCGCACCACGATATCGCATATGCGATATCATGGGGGATGACGTGATATCGCGGCCCATGCGATATCGCATCCCATCATACCCCCATGACTGAATAAAAACTCTTCCTCGAGTTCCTTACAAAATATTGGGAAGGTATGGGATTATTGACTCAAAATGGAACTAATGGGATGACATGTGAATGGATCATCATTACAAGACAAGACAACACTAGTGTTCATGACAACAAGAGTGAACACCTTATTACATTTAACATCAGGCCTCATTTGGCAGCTAAGAAAGAGAGAGAAAGAAGTTTTGCTACTGCCAATGCCAAGATTTCCTTTCGTTGTCCATCCATAATCATGCTATCCATCTCGTTCTTTGCATATTTGCTTCAGCACCGCTCCATTCCATGTGTTCCTTCCAGATCCAATCCATTGTTGTATGATCGCCATCTGCACACACAACACAATCTTTATATTAGCAAGGGTAAATGAATTTCAATCCAGTTGATACCTTGCTGTAGTGAAAGGTCCGTTGGCTAGGTTGTGGTATGGCTGATTGCGGATCTAGAGATATAATATTGGTGACTACCAAAGGTGTAGGGGTTAGGAGAAAATCAAAAAAATTGAAAAAATTGGACCTCGTACCCCCATGACTAATCGCGAACCTCCGGTAGCGATAGAATGGAGAAAGAAAAGGAATAAGAAAGATGGAGAAAAAGAGACAACTAAAACATCGATGAAATGGATGTCAAGATGGAAATGAGACAACTAAAACAAATAAAGTTGATTGCACAAATGTTTAAGGGAAAGAATTTAACTAATGCACCAAATAGAAATGTTAGTGGGTCCTCCCCAAAGTAAGCTCATGCCCTTAATGCCTTGACAAACCCATATTCAAAGAGTCTGTAGGCTCTGAGAATGTCATTCGGAACAAGAGTTAAAGTCTTAACCACAAGAATTTACCAAAAATAAAATAATGCATCAACCAAAATATACACTAATGATACAACCGGCAATGACGTGAACAATGGAGAGTAGGATGGAAAGAAGAGAATGGAATGGAATTCCAAGAACAAGGTGGTGTACAGCCCCTTGTGTGTTTCATGATTAATGTGAATTAATAGATCACATTCCAAGTCCAGCCTCAAACAAACCACTTCCAGTGACTACGCATTAATGCATTCGGCCAATCCAGCCCCTTGAAGTAACAAGAATGCCTTTCCCAAAGAGCCACCACCATTCCGACGAAACGAGGAGAGAATGGGAAGCGAGAAGGGCCTTAGTTAGAGGGAACATGTTTATTTTATTTCCATAACTAGTGCTTGTAGCCCAAGGAATTATTTTGTCTAAGGGGTGTGCTTTGAATTCTCACCTTTTTTTATGTGTTTATGCGTGAAAACCACACCATGCAAATACTTTGTTATTTTTATTTGCTTAGCTTCTCGATGATTGGGTAACAGCAAAATGGTAAGAAAAGTTAAGAAGAAAACATCCAAGCAGCCAAGAGAATTGCCAACACAAATGCATCAAGTTCTCTCGAAGTCACACCCTTCTCAATCCTTGAGTTCTTCCTTAGTTTGAGAAATGCCCAGTCATTGATTCATTAATAGTTCTTATTTAGAAGGGATTGTACATTTTCAAGCTGAGAGAGACCATAGAAACTTGTGGATGAATGGATGAAGTGAACTCATTTCCTACCATATCAAAAGAAACATACCTTAGTATCAACATCGTGACTTAAAGGTAAAAACGAAACATTAGCAACCAGTAGAAAACAGTTCATACCATCATGAAGAACACGTATTAGGTGACAAACTTACAGGGTGGATAACACACACACACACACACACACACACAAAATGAAAAAGTATAACAATGATGTAAAACAAAAATAAGAAAATTTAAAGAAATTTGTAAAACAAAAATGTGTAAAACAAAGATGGGTAAAATAAAAACATGTAAAACAAAAATGTGCAAAATAAAAACGTGTAAAACAAAATGTGTAAAAAAAAAACTTAAAAAGAACTGAGGGCCCCAAATGATTAGCATAGGTGGCCATCTCCCCCATGACTGAATGAAAAGGGAGAGATCCAAAATAATGAACGCCTATTTGAATTTCTTAGAAGTGTCCAACTTTTCCCAATTGATGTTCTTAGATTAAGGGGTGGAAGTCAGCAATGCTCATATTCCAATGTATCTATGCCTTTGTTGTTGGCATGGGTTGTTTCCTCAGTTCATTCCATGCATATTTGTCAATTCCTCTTTCGAGTAGCTATCAACCACGAGGTGTCTACTACTTATTGTGTGGTTGCTACATACAAGCATCTTTGTCTCACAGTTTCAAGGGCACACCTACTGCATGGAGGAGATGTTGTGCATTCCTTCATGTCATCACCCAATGAGTCACTATATGTGATGCATGGAACTTTCTTCTTCTTGATCTTTCCATAAATATTTACCTTAGATATTTCCAAGGAAGGATCGTTGATCCCTAGGCATGCATCTACTGTACTCAACCATGCCCTTCCCATTATAATTGGGAAGTCTCCTTTGTTGTTGTTCACTTCAATCACCAGGAAGTCAGCTGGGTAGGACCAACCACACATAGTGGTAATGATGTCCTCCATCAATCCCAAGGGAATGGTGATGGACTGGTCAACCAGCTCTAGTTGAATGTTGCTCTTCTTAAGTTGGGGTAGGTTCCAAGCTTGATACATTTCTTGTGAAATTAGGTTTACTCCGAAACCTGAGTCAAGAAGAGCCCTATGTGGTTCATTCCTGATGACTTGGAGATAAATTAAAGGACTCCCAGGGTTAGATAATTTCATGGGAAGGTGGCCTACCTTGATCCAGTCGGTTACAGTATGTGTTAACATAACCGTCTGCATTGAGCTCTGATTTTGGTTTGAAGGGAGCTCCAAAGCCTTATATTTTGGAGGAGTGCTTACAGACTTAACCGCTTGTTATTGTGAGAGCTTGTCTGGGATTTTGGTTCTGAAGAAAGGTCTTCTCTTTTTATAGTTGTTAGAACCAGCAATGGTTTGGATGTTTATGGCTCTCATAATGTTGTGTTTATGTGGTTGAGTGGGGAGTTCCCCTTGCATTGTTGGAGCAGGAGGTGTTATGGGAACTACTAGTGGAAGAGGTGCAGATGGATTAGGAGGATGGTATGGGTATGGAGCATCTCCTGGAGGAGAAGGAGTCCTTCTAAAGTACTCCTGAACTTGGTAGTGATGTTGGGGAGTTGTGTGACCCATGGAGTCACTTAGAGAAATCGGCTACTACACGTAGTAACCATATGGATCGAGCTGCTGGTAAGGGTACTATTGTTTCAATGGTGGCATCCCCCATGACTATGGGTGTTGCCACTACTGATGTTATCCGATGGGTTGTGGTGGAGTTTCACTTGGAGAGTGTACCGCCTTAAATCGTCGGTCTCCGGCTAGAAGGGAAAACAAAGGCCGTGGGATCGCGGGACGCGTACAGAAGACCATGCCTTCGCCTGAGGGTGAGCTGGAATGTAGCAAAGGTAGAGTACCTTGGGTGGTCCGCACGCGGATCAGACAAGGATTTCCCTGTGTGTACGCAAAGTGCTAATATGCTGGGTTATGTGTAAACGGTGTGCAGGCGTAAACAACGAAAACAGCGTAAAATGTAAATGGATGCAAACGAAGCGTGAACGTAAATAGACGTAAATGATGCGTGGGCCAAATGGATGTAAAATTGTAAAAGAACTTGCAGAAAATGTAAACAATACAGAGTCAAAGTACAGTGCACCAGTCTAACGCAGTCGTGAGGGGACACAAACCTGACGAAAAGCCCCGGCATATGCAGGAATGACTCAACCGGTTCGCAAGGCAAGCGGAGCGTAGAGACTGTGCGTGCAGCGTACAGGGCGTAAGAGGGTTTCAGCTCTTGTGCACAGTGTAAATGTTCTCTGGTATGCTTCAGGATTTTTCCAACTGTTAGGATGAAGTGGAAAAATGGGGGTTTTATACAGGTTGTTACGCTAAACTCGGGATGGGAGACACGTGGCGCGTTGACCAGGTGCATACACTTTACAAATATACAAAATGTTACAACTGCTGGGCGTATACGCTGAAAATGCTGGGCGTGAACTGGGTGGAGATGCTGAGCACTAGGCGTATACATTGGGCGTATACGCTGGTGACTGTTGGACGTACACGCCGGGTGTATACGCTGATGGATGTTGGGCGTACACGCCAGGCGTATACGCTAATGGATGCTAGGCGTACATGTCGGGCGTATACGCCGAAGGATGTCCACTTGCTTCAATCCTTGCTCTTTGGTGTTATCTTCATGCTGCCATTGGAGATCTTGTCGTTGAGCGTGTGCATCTGCAGTACCTGGGTGTGTACGCCAGAGAGCCGGGCATGTACGCTGTAGTGCCAGGCGTATACGCTGGACGTATACGTTGGAATGTTGGGCATATATGCTGTATGTGTGATCTTGGCGTATACGCCGGAGTGTATATGCTGGCACCATGTACTTAGCAAAAACTAAGTATTACGATCATGCAGTCGGCGTCGTTCGTGAGTTCCAGGGTCCTGTTTGGTGTTGGACAAGTACTAAGCTTCGAATTTTGTGGTGTTTCAGATAGTACGTCAACGGTTGGTGGAACTGTCTTAGGTTACCTTGAGGATAAGGTAACCTTCGAGGTGTCTACCGTCTATTGAGTGTCGGGTTGAGTGCATATACCTCAGACTCTTGTAGATGTGAGATGATTAGACAACATCCCTTAGGATGGTCATATTGGCAGATCTCACATCCACTGTCATTATCTGTGTCCAAATCCACGACCTCATCGGAGATAGTTACTTTCCCCCTACCCTTGTCATGTGCAGGGCCTAAGTCTCTTCGCTTTTTCTTGTCCTTGTCACTACTTCGCTCCTCCTTAGACTCCTCTACAATCTTTAGGATAGTTTCAATTTCACTGTCTAAGGAGCTCCATACTTCATCTACCTTAGCCGATACTTCTATTGTTAGCTTCAGAAGTGACAAGGCTTTTCTGTTCACCAACTCTTCGAGTGGTGA
Organism: Gnetum montanum; assembly: GCA_015680685.1. Taxonomy (NCBI): domain Eukaryota; kingdom Viridiplantae; phylum Streptophyta; class Gnetopsida; order Gnetales; family Gnetaceae; genus Gnetum; species Gnetum montanum. The sequence continues at coordinate 559,588 of MNCI01037820.1, forward strand.
CTCATCCTCTTCATCGCAGAATCTCAGTCCCTTCTTTTAAAGGGAGGGATCACGGTTATATTATTATGCACTTTTCCTTTTTCATAGCTCCCCTTCTTCTTTGGCTACTTATTCCAAAAATCTATGAATTTCATGGGATCTAAGTTTTGATAGTCTCCCTTGGGCATAATTCCCAAGGGTTCTCCTAGTTTCATAACTTATCCCATCTACGACATGGCATAGTTGATCCCGCTATGTGTAACCATGGCCCGGGCAACAATGTAACAATGCATAATAGCGGCCCATGGCAACATCCAAGGGTTCATAAGTACCTTTCTTCCATCCTTGGATCTGATTATGCAAATTAGACACTTTGGAGTACGTTTGATATTTATTATTGAAGAGTTCTAACATTGTACTCCACCTCCTGATGGTTTCCGGTTCTAAGGACTGGTACCAACTGTCTCCTTACTTGATCAGTGTCCTGGGAAATAACTTTAGTTTTTGCCACTCATTTTCTATGTTTTGCAAGGCTTAGGCATCATGAAATGCCTATAAATGATTTTTCAGATCTGTGATATATCCCCCTTCAAATCATGGAATATTGTTCATGTCTAAGGGCTTGATCCGACTGTTCTTTTGATGCCTTGTTGGGATTCTTACAGCCTCCGTTATATCTAGCATGCTTTGGGTGGAAAGTAGGGGTTCATCATGATCATCTCTTTCATGATGTCTATGATGTCTACGTTGTTCCCTACTTTCCCTTCATTCATGCTTTGATTCTCTTGATTGCCCTCATCCTCTCTCTCGACTCTCTCATCGAGGTCTCTCATTTCTCTTACCCTTATCCTCTCCATTATGCTCTTGATGATTGTGCCCTGATGTGGAAGGAGAGGGTGAATGATGTGATTAAGGTAAAGAGGAAGGAGAACCATCACCATGATGATGTTTCTTACCTTCTCTTTTGTGGCTTCGGCCCTAATCGTGATGACGATCTGAGTGCCCTTCCTTGTCATGTGTTGTTGTTCCTTCAATGAATAGCTGGTGTTCATAGGGATTAGAACCAGGGTTATGTATCGTGGAGTGTAGGTTCTGATACCCCACCTCCTCACTTTCATTAGGAGGGTGAACATATTTTGATAGAGAACCCATTATAAGTGGTTCACCATCCCTAATTTCACTTAGGACGTGCAGGACCTCTTTGCCCTTCAACAGTGTATGTTGGCTCTCTGGCTTTGAGTCCCTTGGACATTGTGTGGTTGTGGGATGGTAATCCCTCATGTCAAAATCTGCCACAACGTATTCAGCATATAATTCTATCATGCTTATCTATGCCAAAGCATGGAGGAGCATGTTGTGGACTGCATGATCTGGAGGTAACACTATGTTACCTTGCAAGTCTCTCCAGCGCATCTATTCATCCTGATGGAAGATAAAAGTAAAATTGGATATATACTCATCCTCGATAAGTATATACCACCCTATATTGTTGAGTAACTAGCTGATTTTGGTTATGTGTTTTAGACTGCTGACTGTTTATAGTATGATCCCTAGGTGGTGTAATGCTCTTGTGAGAAGAAGAAGAAGACATGGTGTCTTATCGGTGCACTATTTAATCATTATATAAATTTTTGTTTAATTAACCCTAAGGTTCATTTAAGCTCCCAATGATGTGGATAATTTCCTATTTTCTACTTAGTGCACAAACACTTAGTCCCCAGCAACGGCGCCAATGATGAGTGGCGAGGTGCCCCTACACTCAACCATATGAATACAAGCATAACACGCGTGATCTGATCGAACTCCACAAACTAAGTGCCTACATGCCTCATGAAACACTTAAGGTTAGTTATTCGTTGTCTTCCCAGACTTACTTGTATTTGTCATGGTGTATGGTTAAGTAAGTCTAACGTATATGATTTTTATGTCTTTTCGGTTTTATCTCCTATGCTGATAAGGTAAAGGGTTCAAGAGATTAATTAGCTAACTCTAACTAACTAACTAAGTCTTAATTAACCTAGCATAAGCATCTGTTCCCACTTACTGTTCACACCCTGAACCAATGCAACCTTGGTTACCAAACGCTAGTCGTTGCTGGGATCACCAAGCGTAACGCACACGCTCGAAGCAGTCGTACTGAGGCACTTAATTAGGAGAGAAGGGTTGAGAGAGATTTAATAACTAATAAAGCATTTAAATAGTAAACAATAAATAACAATAAATAAAATTCCTATTTAGCCTATTCCATGCACTATAAGGTTTATCCAAGAAGTTCGTCTTTATTGCCATACACAAACATGTGTTCACGTACAATATTTTCTCGAATAAAGATCTATTCACTTTGGAGCTCCTACTTTGGGCACATGGAAAATATTCTATCTCTGGAGGGATCAAACTACTAGAGTTTCACTATAGTCTAGGCCTAGATGGAAAAACAAGGGAGAGCCACCTCTTATTTATAGACTTGGTGGCACATGCGATATCATGTCCCATCAGGAGGGGAATAGTAAAATTTGCACATAACTTTTTCAAAATTTTCTATTGCTTGAAGGATATCATAGGGGTAAGTACTATTAGGAAATGTTAAAAACTCATGCCAAACTAATTTTCTTCCTTCACCCAAATCATTTAAATTATTATTGGAGTCACCTAAGCAAATTGGACCCGGCATTAAAACTTTTAGGGGAACCTCCTTGAAAAATTTCTAACTTTGAAATCATACTAAGCAAAGAATTCAAAATTTATTAAAGGTAATGAGTAAGGTATGAGATAATTGAACTTCGTTAAATCACCTTACTAATAATCGATCTTTGTGTGATTACAGATGGCCCCTAAATGAGGACAACAGGGAGGTCCTTCTCAAGGTGCACCCAAACACCTAAGAAGAGGCAAAGGCTAAGGTCCTCATGCAGAACATGAAGAATAGGAGGCACAATCATTCAACCTCCATCAAGAAACCCCTGTTACTGTACAATCTAGTCAAGAAGAAGGTAGAAAGGGCAGGGCACCCGAACAAGGACAACATTTTACATTATCCCTGAAATGCGTTCAAGCCATTTGGGAAAGGTCCACATCCACTACAATGATTGTGGAACTTAATTTTGAGCCTTTTACTGAATTCTCCCCTGAACTAGTCAAGGATCAACTCAAGGGATCTCCACTATGGCCTATCCTCTCAAAACGTGGAGAATGTTATTTGGGTGAAACTTATCAATTTTGGCATAATAAAGAAGAAGGCACCACCATCGATATTGGTAGAATTTCAATTGATTTATTTACAAAGGCCATTGTGGAAGTTCTGAATCTTCCAAATATAGGGCCTAAATTTATTCATCTATCCACTCGCTCTGATGTAGATTCAAGAAAAGTATGGCTAAAAGGATGTATAGAAAAGAAGACAAGACATATGGAGAACTAACCCTCGAAGAAAGAATTTACTTTAAAATTGGCACCTATCACATTTTTTCAATGAAAGGGTTAAATAGGATTTCTATATATGCAACTAGAGGAAGTGCAATTTTGATGGGCAAGGTTGATGCCAATTTTCCCCATTTGTATTTAACAAAGATATTAAGGTGATTTGAAGAATAGAAGATAGGCAAGTTTGCACTTCCTTTTCCATGTCTAATCAGGAAGCTGTGCTAGCATGCTAGAAATCTAGGGTATACTAATGATGTCCTCAGAAAAGCTCAAAATACTTCATATCTTGAATTACTTAAGCCACCAACACCAAGAAAAGATGTTGGAGCCTGAGAAAGAACAAACAGTTGGGGCCACTGCACCTCAAACAACAAGGCCTAGCCAACTTCTAGATATGAGGCTCAGCCAACAATAAGAAGCAAGGCCTAGAACATAGCCCATAGGCCAAGAAGACCAACAACCACCACCACCTCAAACAATAGGCTAGCAAGATTATCAATTGTCAATGAGCCATCTCAAGGTCATCGTAGACACGATCAGTTGGAAGAGTAGGGATGAAGCCAATATCTTCAAGGTAATCCAAGATGTTGTACAACCCATCATATTAATCAATCCTACAAGGAGCAAGGTCTCAATTCAAACAGGAGGAGGGGAATTGTATTGGTCATAACAGATCTTTGGGAATGCTGCATCATTCCAAGTACAATTGGAAACTGGTGAAGAAGCCACAATGGTGGTCATGCAATACCAAGATGCAACTGGAGTAGTAGAGGTGATCATAGACCACATCAAGAAATCATTTAATGTTTCTATTGTGTCATAGGTAGATTTCATAGGAGCACATGATGCTTAAGTTCTGGACGATACCTCAATGACTCTTGCGGAACATGAGCATGCTCTGGACCACTTGCTACAAATAGGACAAGTAATGACATCCTTGTTTGACATCCCTCAGGATGTCACAGTGGCACAATCAAATCTCATTTTCACTAAAGGAAAGCTGGTCATGGTTGAGGTTAGGGTTGAACATGTAGAAGATGAGTTGAGGAGACTCCAAGAAAAGTTCGTTTCCCGACAAGCTAAACAACGAGATCCATCCCAATTTGTTCTAGCTAATCAACTAGAATCATTTAGGACAGAGCATAGGGGTACCTCACCACTCATCATCTACTATCTTATATGGTGCTGAATATTAGGAAATAAAAAAGAGGTATGAATAATAAATCAGTGTGGTAGAAATCCAAATGCTTCGATAGATGCTAAATATTACTAGAAGAGATAAATTACATAATAAAGACATTAGAGGAAGACTTAGAGTGGTTTCTATTTCAAATAAGCTACAAGAATGGTGACTTGTATGGTTTAGACATGTGCAAAGAAAATTAGAAGCCACCCAAAGGAAGATTGATGAGTCCCGATATCACGTACGCGATATCGCATCTACCACATAATATCATGTCCTACCTCATCTTCTATAAATAAGAGGTGACGCCCTTTGTTTCACATAGTAAGATTTAGACCCTTAGCCAAACTCTTGTAGTTTTATTAGTCCAGAGTTACAATAATTTCTATGTGCCTGCAGTAGGAGTCATAGAATGAACGGATCTTTATTTGAGCAATTTGTACCTGAGCATACAATTGTGTACGGCAATTAATTATTGTTGGAAGTTTAATTCTTTCCTAGTTAATTAATCTCTCTCTCAAACTTTGACTCTCTTAGTTAAGTACGCTCAGTACGACCGCTTCAAGCATGCGTGTAGTGCTTGGTAACCTAGTGACAATTAGCGTTTGGTAATTCCAGCAATGTTGCACTGGTTCAAGATGTGTATGGCAAGTGGGAATGGATACTAGTGTTAGGAAAATTTAGGACTTAGTTAATAAATAGTTAATGTAAGTTAGTCACTTAGTTCTCTCTCCCTTTCCTCTATTAGCATAAGACAAAAAATATAAAGGCTATAAAAATCATATACCTCAAGCTTACTTACCCATACAACCGTGACAATACAAGTAAGTTTGGGAAGACAATGATTGATTAACCCTGAGTGTTCCATTAAGGTGCATAAGCACGTAGTCCTTGGAGTTCGACTAGATCAAGCGTGAAACACTCATAGTTGTATGATTGAGTGTAGGGGTACCTTGCCACTCATCATTCGTGCCATTGCTAAGGACTTAGCTATTTGTGCACTATGTAGAACATAGGAAATCATTCATATCATTGGAATGCTAGAATGAACCCTTAGGGGTAATTAAAGAAAGATAAGACAACAATACATTGCAAACCGAACAAGAAAAAAATATCTTCTTCTTCACATAAGAGCACTTCACCACCTAGGACTAACACAAGAGGCAGTCAGTGGCATAATACATGTAACCAAGATCTACCAATTCCTCAACAGTTTCATGTGGTATATACTCATCATGATGAGTATGTACCTGATTTCACCTTTATTCTCCACCAAGATGAACAACTGTGTTAAAGAGACTTAGAGGGTAACATAATGTTGCCTCCAAACCGATCAGTCCCCAACATGCTCCTTCGAGCTCTCTCATGAATAGGCATGCCACTTTTATACATAGAATACGTTGCATGTGATCATGACAAAAGTGATTATCATCCCACAAAAATGCAACATGAAAGGAACTTGCAATAGGAGAGATACCACACATCCTTGAAGGGTGAATGGTCCCATGAAACTCCGCACGTTTTGAGCGAAATTGAGGGTGGTGAACCTGCTTCAGTAGGTTTTCCACAAAACAATGCTCCTCTTCCTAACAATGGTTAGGATTTTATGTATCATAACCTCCACTCCACTATTCACAACCTTGGTTCTGATACCCATGAACACGAAGTATTCAACAAAGGAACACAAATACAAGGGCAAAAGTTTTGATCGTGATCATGATCATGGCCAAGACCACTGAAGAGAAGCTAGAAAACACCATCATGGCGATGGTTCTCCTTCTTATTCACCTTCATCATCATCTTCACCCTCTCCTTTAGTGTCTAGACGTAGTCATAGGGAAACCAATCGTGAGGATAAGGAAAAACAAAGTGTAAAACATCAATGAGATAGTCAAGAATGAGGATGAGGGCACTCTAAGGAATCAAGGCATGGAAGGGAGAGTAGGGAACCATGTAGATACCATAGACACTATGAATGAGATGACCAGGAAGAACCCCTACTTGCAACTAGAAGCATGCTAGATATAACAAAGGCCATAAGAGTTCCAACAAGGCACTAAAAGGATAGTAGGATCAAGAGGTTAGACATGAAAAACATCCCACAATTTGAAGGGGGATACAATGCTAATACTCAAAATCATTGACAATCATTCCACAATGCATGTGCCTTGCAAAATATAGAAAATGAATGGCAAAAATTGAGGTTGTTCCCAAGGACACTAGTGAAAGAAGCTGAAAGCTAGTACTGGTCCTTAGAACCGAAACCCATTCAGAGGTGGAGTACAATGTTAGAACTATTCAATGATAAGTACCAAATGTACTCATGAGTGTCTAACCTACAAAAGAAAATCCAAGGGTAGAAGCAAGGAAATCATGAACCCTTGGATGTTTCCATGGGCCGTTATTACGCACTATTACATCATTGCCCTAGTCATGGTTATTCGCAGCGGGATCAACTATGCCATCTTGTGGATGCACTTAGACATGAAACAAGAAGAACCCTTGGGATGTATACCCAGGGAATTTTATTAGAGCTTAGGTCTTATCAAATTCAAATATTACTAGAGCAAGTAGCCAAAGAAGAAGGTGAGCTAGGAAAGAGAGAAAGTGCAGAAGAATACAATCGAGATTCTTCCCTTCGAAAAAGGGGAGTGAGATTTTGTGAGGAGGAATAAGAGCCATCACTCGAAGACATTGTGAGTAGGAAAACTTTGCCTCTCCAAAAGTTAACAACAGAAGTATCGGCAAAGGTAGACCAAATGTGGGACTCCTTGGATAGTAGGTTTCAAACTATTCTTAATATTGTAGAGGAGTCTAGGGAGCGAGGTAGTGACCATGACAAGAAGAAAAAGAGAGAAGTGGACAATGTATGTAACAAGGGTAAGGGTAAAATGGCCATCATAGAAGAGGTTGTGGATTCATACACAGACATTGATGGTGAATGCGAGATATGCCAATATGACCATCCTAAGGGATTTTGCCCAGTGATCTCACATCTACAAGAGTCTGGGGTGTATGCACTCAACCCATGACTAAATAAACGACAAACATCCCGATGGTTACCTTATCCCCAAGGTAACCCAAGGTAGTTCCGTCAACCTTCAACATATTATCCAAGTGGAATTCCACCTCAACATGTTAAGCAATATCAACAGTGGCAATATCCACAGTCATGGTGGATGCCACCACCAAGGCAACACTACCCATACCGACAACCAGACTCATATAGCTACTACGTGTAGCATCCAATCTCTCCACGTGACTCTGTTAGTCACGTTACACCACAACATCACTACCAAGATCATGAGTATTATAGAACTCCTTCTCCTAGGGGTGATAACCCACAAACATACCATCCTTCAAATCCATCCGCAACTCTCACACCAATAGCTCCATTACCACCTACTCCAGCAATGCAAGGGAAACTCCCTACTCAACCGCAGCAATACAATTCCATGAGGGCTATGAATCTTCAACTTGCTGTTGGTGCTAACAACTGTATGAAGAAAATACCTTTCTTCAAAACCAATAGTCCAACCAAGCCCTCACAACCACAAGCGGTTGAACCTCTTAACATCTCTCCATCAAATGAGGCTTCAGAGCTCCCTTCAAACCAAACACCAAGCTCAACACATACAGTTATGTTAGAATAATTTCTATGTGCCTGCAGTAGGAGTCATAGAGTGAACAGATCTTTATTCAAGCAATTTGTACCTGAGCACATAATTATGTAGGAAAATAAAGACGAAATTTATGATAAACCTTGCAACATACAGATTAAGCTAATTACTAATTAATTATTGTTTAATGTTTGATTCTTTCCTAGTTAATTAATCTCTCTCTCAACCTTCAACTCTTTTAGTTAAGTACACTCAGTACGACCACTTCAAGCATGTGTGTAGTGCTTGGTAACCCAGTAACAATTAGCGTTTGGTAATCCCAGCAACGTTGCACTGGTTCAGGATGTGTACGGTAAGTGGGAATGGATACTAGTGTTAAGAACATTTAGGACTTAGTTAATAAATAGTTAATGTAATTTAGTCACTTAGTTCTCTCTCCCTTTCCTCTATTGTCATAAGACATAAAAAATATAAAGGCTATAAAAATCATATACCTCAAGCCTACTTAACCATACAACCATGACAATACAAGTAAGTTTGGGAAGACAACGATTGATTAACCCCAAGTGTTCCATTAAGGCGCAAAAGCACTTAGTCCTTGGAGTTCAACCGGATCATGCATGAAACGCTCGTATTCGTATGGTTGAGTGTAGGGGTACCTCGCCACTCATCAAAGACCAAAGAAGACATGGGAGAAAATGATCAAAGATGAATTAAAGACACTACAAATAAATATATATCTAGCTTTTCATATAGGTAGATGATTAAAAAAATCTCATGTAGCTAACCCCATTTTTTGGGACAAGGCTAGGATGATTATGATGATGACAAGAATACTATTAACTCAAGGATTAAAACTTGTGTTGACAAGAAGGTTAAAGTCGATGGTGAAGATTCTTGACATATGCTTAATAACAAGCAATAAGGTGAAGATCTTTCACAAGTGCTACTACATTCTTACATTGATACAAATATTGGTACTAAGCCACAACTCTCTATATTGAATCCTTTTGTTATTTTAAGTTCAAGCATGTATATTGAAAAGTCATGCAAAATTTATTAGAACTAGGAACTTCCTCCCTACTAACAATTGATTTTCTTCACTTATTTTTTTTTCAATGCATTAATTATAAGGCTATACAAGTGAATAGATGGTTCTAAGATTGAAAATATTTTTCTTTCCATGTGTGTGTGTGTGTGTGTGTGTGTGTGTGTGTGTGTGTGTGTGTGTGTGTGTGTGTGTGTGTGTGTGTGTGTGTGTGTGTGTGTGTGTGTGTGTGTGTGTGTGTGTGTGTGTGTGTGTGTGTGTGTGTGTGTGTGTGTGTGTGTGTGTGTGTGTGTGTGTGTGTGTGTGTGTGTGTGTGTGTGTGTGTGTGTGTGTGTGTGTGTGTGTGTGTGTGTGTGTGTGTGTGTGTGTGTGTGTGTGTGTGTGTGTGTGTGTGTGTGTGTGTGTGTGTGTGTGTGTGTGTGTGTGTGTGTGTGTGTGTGTGTGTGTGTGTGTGTGTGTGTGTGTGTGTGTGTGTGTGTGTGTGTGTGTGTGTGTGTGTGTGTGTGTGTGTGTGTGTGTGTGTGTGTGTGTGTGTGTGTGTGTGTGTGTGTGTGTGTGTGTGTGTGTGTGTGTGTGTGTGTGTGTGTGTGTGTGTGTGTGTGTGTGTGTGTGTGTGTGTGTGTGTGTGTGTGTGTGTGTGTGTGTGTGTGTGTGTGTGTGTGTGTGTGTGTGTGTGTAATGATGTCTACTTAATATTAAGCTTGTGATGTGCTCTGAATTTTCTTTGTTTATTGCCAATATTTAGTTTGGGGTTCTATACCCCATATTAAAATATTAAAATTTAATCTAAACTAATTTAAGTATAGACAATAAAAGTTATTCTAGCCTAGACAATAAGTATATGTTCCTGGTTTGTCATACGAATTCACGCAATCACCTCTGTGTTACAAATTCATTGCTATTAGATGGACCAAGTAAGAGCACTACTAGGATTACCAAACATTTTTTTATTATGCTTGAAACCAATCATACTAATATCACCATAACTATCATGCAATGAAACATAAATAATTAACTAAGTGGATGTGAAGTCAAGGAAAAAAGAAATTAAATTACAAGTAAAGAAAACACTAAACTAAAAGGAAATTAAATTATAATTAAAAAAACATTAAACTAAGTCAAGTACTATAATAAAGGTAAATTGATGTTGAGCTTATTGTTATTTATGAAAATATGTCCAAGTACATAATCACTCAAATAAGATTCTAGTCAATCAATCTACATTCATGTTGTAGCTACTAGGTGAAAAATTCTAACGTTTATGAGAAAAAACTACAAGATCTTTAACACAACTATGACCAAATGGTGTCATAAATTCTCTTGATACTCATATTTATATAGGTATTTATTACCTCTTCATTAATGTAGGTGACCCTACATCAACATTGATATGTTGATGCGGTGAAGCAAAATTTTGTTATCATAACCCCATGACTAATTAAAAACTCATCTTTGGATTAATAAAATTAGGATATAGTTTATTTATAAAATCTGGGAGTAACTCAACTGATCTAACTAACTAAAGTATTACATAAAAAATTTACCCATGTACTTTACAACTTTGACAAACATTAAAAGTTGGATATATTATCCTTACAAAACTATGAAAATAAGTACAAAAAGACATAAGGCATATGCCTCATGTTGTGCCTAGTGATAATGGTCTCTATAGTGGCTTCTCATGCTTTGGGTGGGGTTGTGGCTGCCTTACTACTACAGTTTTTGCTACTTTTAGTTTAAATGCAATAATTAATACATTCATCATCTTCTTCTTGGTCATGGGATTGTGTATGGCCCTTGTTAGTTTACCTAATTATTCTAGTATAAGCACCTCCCAATGACATGTTAAAGTAAGAAACATTTTATGGCTATTGACAAACTAGATAGAGAAATATTTGAGTTTGATATCGAATGACATCACAATGTCCTTTAACTATTAGTATTCCATCATTCTTCTACCCAAGGCCTCTATTACTTCTCTATGATCTTCATATTTAACATTGAGGACTTAAGCTCCACGTTAGCAATTTGCAATTTCTGTTGTGCTTCATAGTGGAGTTTATACTCATTTTCATACAATATGTATGATCTTGTAACTTATTCCTCTAACTTTGATTGAGATTAATCGATAGTTAGCATCACTAGATTGTTACAACATAGGTTTTCTCACTTTGTATATTTTGTGATCTCCTTGATCTATAGCTTCTTCATTCTAACTTCTAACTTATTATAGGTATTGAGATCATCAAAGATTGGTTTCCATGTATCACCTTGAAGATGTTAGAGGGCTTGGTTGACCTTCTTCTTAGCCAATTATATCTCCTTATCATTAATCTCTTTTTGCATGACCACCTAGTTCCCTTATTGATTTTTTATTTTCTCATATTTCAAGGCTTCATTTTTTGAAGTGGTAATTTTGATGGCTAATTTTTATTTGATGGTCCTAATCTCCTTCATGGAGAGATTCCTATTTTCCACTTCCAACCTACATACATCTACATTTACTTTAGTTAACTACTCTAGGAAGTGCTTCAAAAAATTCTTCCATTTTTTTTCTACATTTACTAGCCTTCTATTTCCTTTGGCCTACTCTCAGTTCTTCTTTCTCACTATGGAAAAGTTCTTGTTTACTGCATTTAACATTCCTTCTATCAAGGATACATCTCAAGTGGCCTTCTCCTTTTCCATCTCCACTCATGTTGTTTGGCCTTTAATTATTCAAAGGCTTCATCTATGGTAAGGCCTAGATGGTGGAGAGTTGGATCTAATAGTTGAGCTTTGAATCATGCAACTTTATTTCTTAATTATTGGTTAATCCTTTTTATCTTCTCAAGTTTTTTTTCTACAATAATGAGGTTTCCTCTTATCTCTATGAGTGCAAGCTAGGTTTCTATGATGTCTTTGAGCTTATCAAAGATATATAGGATTAGTCGTCTAACTCTTACCAGTCTTTCCAACACCTCCTCATGTTAGGATGTACTTAGGCACCTTACACTAGCCTCTACAGACATCTAAATGTTTGACATAGTAGAAAAATCTATTTTTGGTATTTTAGAAACTTTCAATTCTTTTCCAACTATATCAACTACCATCTCCATAGCTGTTTCTTGTCCCTCATGTGGCATGATCACCACCATGGCTCCATTCCCCTCCTCTAATATCATAGAGAACACTGTAACATTGTCCAAGATTTCTTACATCTATTTAGTGGGTAAACATACTAAAACTCTTATCATGGGAGGGTTCACTTGGATAATTCCTTTACTTCTTTATGCAAAGAAGAGGTTAAATAGATCAGCTTACTAGTAATTAATTATTCATGCAACTTCATTTAGATGTCTCATAATAGGACAATAAACTTCCAAACCTTCCACAAGTACTTTAGAAGATACTATTGGTTGCCTAGTTTTAACTCCAACACTTGGGTTTTTTATTGTTGCTCTTGTTTTTAATGGTGAAGGTGGAAACTCATCTTGAAGCCTAAGCGATATCTTTTACTTTATCATCTCCTACCATGATGTTATTGTGGCTCTTCGAAGAACATCATTAAAGTATCAATAAATTCCTTTCTTTTTGCATAATTTTCTAATGAGGCATGAAAAGGAAAGTATCTTATTACCCTTCTCATTTTCTTTGAAACATTTCTAACTATTTTAGAAAGATGAGTTATCGCAAGTTAACTAGGACTTTTCCATTGAGTGCAACATAAGGTTTGACAAATAAAGATGTGATGTTGTTGGATTGTATTGTGGGGTTCAAATGGTACATCACAATTTTGAAGTAGATCCTATCTGCTTGGGTAAGCACATCGTAATCTTTCCAATTAACTTTATGGCATTCTTAAGTCCAATCTTTTTTACTCTTAGCATCAAACTATGTTGATACCTCTACTAGTTTGGTTCCTACATTTAAAATTCCCATGGCCTCAGCAATGGCTTCCACTGAGTTGAAAATGATGATGTTCTTAATTTTGACTATTTCATCTTCCTAGCAATTATTTCAAAAGAGATATGTTTTTCCTAAGTACCATTCTCTATTGGTCAAAATGGTAGATCATAAAAAGATTCTTGTAGTTGTTCTTGAACCTCTTTAAATGCAAGAAGTGTCTAAAACTTGGCTTTTAATTAACACTAAGCTTTAAATTTTCTTTATTCTAATTTTCTCTACGTAGATTTTTATGAGGGTCTCTTCAAGAGTGGGTCTCTGTCTTAGTATCTCATCCTACCTTAACTACCCTATTTTAGTTGTGGGAATCTACCTTACAAATTCCACATCAAGTTCTTCCATAGTAGGTCTAGTTACACGTGTGCTTTTAGGCTCTTGTCCTTGCTTTCATCCATATCCTTATTCTCCATGTGGCCTATTTTCTCTACACTATGATGAACCACCTACCTCAAAGCTCTTTTAGGTGCCATCTTTAATAACATTCATGATCAAGTGCTATTTTCTAAATAATGTTTATAACATTTGACCCTTTATCATCCTTAAAATTATCCTTAATTTGGAAAATTTTTGCATTAATAACATTATCTAACTATAGTAGAATTTTTTGGAGGCTCTAAGGTAGCTAGATTTTCTTAAACTTAAGTTATTTTGATTATTTTTAATGTTTACTATATTAGATGTTCAAAACTTGGGGTTTCTAAAATTTTTCAAAACATAGACTAAGTGCCTCCATGATGTAAAGCTTAATCCTAGAAGTTCATAGGTTTGGAAATCATTGAAACTAGAGATCTAGATTGTAAGATATTGTTGGTAAAATGCTCTAGCTCTCAAAAATTGCAAAACTCCTCTTGCTCAAAGTGAAAATGATGAAAATTTTGGTAACCATCGATGTGCATATATAGGATTTTTGTGTCATGTCAATGTTGTTGCATTGAAGGAACTATGTTAATGAAGGGTGTTGAATTGACACTACTACATTAACACTACTAAATTTAATAGTTTTCTTTCAAAATTAAAATAATTTAGAGGAACTTTCATTGGAGTTTTTGGTCAATTTTTAGTCAATAGAAGAGTTTAGACACTATGAACACATTTTAGACATTTCATATGAGGTTAGCTGATGAATTGGCATAAGTTGAAAGCTTGAACATGAGAAGGAACTATGGTTTTTGACATGAAATTTTAACAAAAACTTTTGTCAAAAACAAGGAGAAAATGATCAAATGATGATCGATAGAAAACATTCTATTTTGTGGACATGTGGAGTTGATTTATGGCTATATCTCTAGAATTCATACAAGTGGATCCTTTCCATAGTAGACTTTTTTCTAAAATGTCCTTGTATAGCCATTTCACAAGGTGCCCATTAGCACCTAGGAAATCAAATGTTGACAAAGTTCATGTTCCAATAACCACAAAACTATTATTATTGAAATCTTGCACTATATTATAAAAAACATTAATTGCACAATTGAGCATAGTAGTGAGCTAGAAGAGAATGAGAAAGAATTGCATAGATTGAGATGTGAGGTTCCTTACCATGTTTGTAAAGGATTCCTTGTGTTAGGTGTGATTAAAATGATCATCATAACTATCCATTCAAGTTTCAAATGAAGTTTATACCATTTTCTGTGACATCACATTATGTCATCTTAGGTCCATCTCCATGAGATCAACCACAACCACATTAAAATCACATCACTTAACAAGAAAAACTGGGAAACATGCATTAGGTTCATAGAATAATTAGTTAATTATAATTGTATGAGTTATGAATCTTGACCATTGATTAGAGGGAAGCCTTCAAGCATGGCTCACATGTCTTTGTAGCACCATAGCCAGTTCTAATCCTATTAGCATTACACCTTTACAGATAGATCATATATCTTTCTAATTACATGATGAAACTATTCTAAGAGACCATGAAATTTTTAAAAGTATCTAACCTT
>MNCI01037820.1:574848-616850 GCA_015680685.1 Gnetum montanum
AATTAGATTTAGACCCTTAGCTAGATTCTTGTAGTTTTGTCATTCCAGAGTTAGAATTATTTCTGTGTGCCCGCAGTAGGAGTCATAGAGTAAATAGATCTTTATTCGAGCAATTTGTACCTAAGCACAATTTTGTGTACGACAATATAAAGATGAACTTTATGATCAACCTTGCAGCATACAGATGAAGCTAATTAGTAAATAAGGATTGTTTATCACTTTCCTAGTTAATTAATATCTCTCTCAACCTTCAACCCCCTTAGTTAAAAACACTCAATATGACTACTTCGAGCATGCGTGTAGTGCTTGGTAACCTAGTAATGATTAGCATTTGGTAATCCTAGCAGCATTGCATTGGTTCAAGATGTGTACAACAAGTGGGAACGGATACTGGTGTTAGGAACCTTTAGAACTTAGTTAATGAATAGTTAATATAAGTTAGCCACTTAGTTCTCTCTCCCTCTTCTTTATTAGCAAAAGACATAAAAATTACAAAAGCTATAAAAATCATATACCTCAAGCTTACCTAACCATACAACTGTGACAATACAAGTAAGTTTGGGAAGACAGTGATTAATTAACCCTGAATGTTCCATTAAGGTGCATAAGCACTTAGACCTTGGAGTTCAATCAGATCATGTATGAAATGCTCGTATTTGTATGGTTGAGTGTAGGGGTACCTCGCCACTCATCATTGGCATTGTTGCCAGGGATGGGTATTCGCAGCGGGATCAACTACACCATCTTGTGGATGCACTTAGGCATGAAACATGAAGAACCCTTGGGACGTATGCCCAAGGAAGGTTATCGAAGCTTAGGTCTCATTAAATTCATAGACTGCTAGAGAAAGTTGCCAAAGAAGAAGGTTAGCTACAAAAGAAAGAAAGTGTAGAAGAATAGAACTGAGATCCTTCCCTCCGAAAAAAGGAAGTGAGATTTTGTGACTAGGACGAAGAGTCATCACTCGAAGAGATGGTGAATAGGAAAATTTTTCCTCTCCAAAATTTAACATCAGAAGTATCAAAAAAGGTAGACCAAATGTGGGATTCCCTAGATGGTAGGTTTAAAATTGTTCTTAAAATTGTAGAGGAGTTTGAGGAGTGAGGTAGTGACCATGACAAAAAGAAAAAGAGAGAAGTGGAAAATGCACGTAACAAGGGTAAGGCTAAAATGGCCATCACAGAAGAGGTTGTGGATTTAGACATGGACAATGATAGTGGATGTGAGATATGCCAATACGACCATCCTAAGGGATGTTGCCCAGTGATCTCACATCTACAAGAGTCTAGGGTGTACGCACTCAATCCATGACTAAATAAATGGAAAGCACCCCGACAGTTACCTTATCCCCAAGGTAACCCAATGTAATTCTACCAACCTTCAACATATTATCCAAGAGGAACTCCACCACAACCCATTGAGCAACATCAATAGTAGTAATACCCACAGTCATGGGGGATGCCACCACCAAGGCAACAATACCCCTACCGGCAACCTAACCCATATGGCTACTACGTGCATCATCCAATCTCTCCACATGACTCTGTTAGTCACGTTACACCACAACATCACTACCAAGCCCATGAGTATTATAAAACTCCTTCTCCTAGGGAAGATAACCCACAAATATACCACCCTTCAAATCCATTTGCAACTCTCACACCAATAGCTCCATTACCATCCACTCCAACAATGCAAGGGGAACTCCCTACTCAACCATAGCAACGCAATGCCACAAAGGCTATAAATCCTCAACCCACTATTGGTTCTGATAACCGTATGAAAAAAAGATCTTTCTTTAGAACCAATAGCCCAACCAAGCCCTTACAACCACAAGCGGTTGAACCTCGGAATGCCTCCCCATCAAATAGAGCTTCAAAGCTCCCTTTGAACCAAACACCAAGCTCAATGCATACGGTTATGTTAACACATGTCGTTATCGACTAGATCAAGGTTGGCCACCTTCTCAGGAAATTCTCTAATCCTGGAAGCCTTCTAATCTATCTCCAAATCGTTGGGAATGAGCCATGCAAAGCTCTTCTAGATTCAGGTTCTAGAGTCAACTTAATATCACAAGAAATGTACGAAGCCTGGAACCTGCCTCCATTAAAGAAGAGCAAGACTCGCCTAGAGCTGGCTAAACAGTCCATCACTATTCCCTTGGGACTAGTGAAGGACATCATCACCACTGTGTGTGGGTGATCGTACCCAACTGATTTCCTACTGATACAAGTAAATAATGGTAAAGAGGACATCCCAATAATAATGGAAAGGGCATGGCTAAGTACTATAGATGCATGCCTAGGAATCCGCAATCTTTCCCTGGAAATATCTAAGGATCACTTTTCGTTGCCATTTGTTGACCAAGTCTTAGACACCATAGTAGGGAATCACTATTACAATTTTCTGGATGGCTATAGTGGATACAACCAAATACAAATAGCCCCAGAAGACCAAGCCAAGACAATGTTCACCAGTCCTTGGGGAATTTTTGCATATAAACAAATGTTATTTGGCTTGTGTGATGCTCCTACCATGTTCCAATGCCTAGTTTTAAGCATATTCCAACAACAGATAGGGAATGGAGTGGAAGTCTTTATCGACAACTTCACCTATAGAACAAGTTTTGATCAAGCCTTGGACCGATTAGAGCAAGTGCTGAAAGGATGCATAGAAACCAATTTAAAGCTCAACCGGTAGAAAAGCCATTTAATGGTCCAAGAAGGCATAGTACTTGGGCATAAGGTTTCACATGCAGGAATAGAGGTAGACCCAAATAAAATTAGGGTTATCCAAGGAATCACCCGTCAACCGAAAACTGTCAAAGACATTCAGTCATTCCTTGGACACACTAGTTACTATAAGAGATTCATTGAGAACTTCTCCAAGATTTTCAAACCGTTGGTAGAGCTAACAAAGAAGGACGTACCCTTTGAGTGTACCAGGGAATGTGAACGAGCATTCAAACCCTAAAATGAAAGCTAGTAGAAGCTCCCATTCTGCAAGCTCTTGACTCATCCAAACCATTCCAAATCATGAGTGACGCATCCAATTATTCCTTAGGATCCATAGTTACATAGTTAGATGACCAAAATCACCCTTACTACATCCACTGTGCAAGTAGAAGTATTGTCAGTGCACAACTTAACTACACAACTACAGAGAAAGAATTAATGGTTGTAGTGTTTGCACTAGATAAGTTTAAGCACTATGTGTTAGGTTACAAAGTTTTCATCCACATAGATCATAGTGCAATCTGGTTCCTCATGAACAAGCCAACGGTTAGCCTCGTATTATATGATGGCTAGTAATTCTACAGGAGTTTGATCTAACAATGATCGATCAGAAAGGCACCAAGAACGGAGTTGCAGATCATTTATCTTAGTTGCGCTGGGGCAGTAAAGAGGATGAATATGTAATGTCTGATCATTTTCCTGATGAAGCCCTCTTTGCTAGTGTAGTGAATAACCAACTACCCATGGAGATGAATTGGTATAGTACCATTCTCACCTATCTCCTTACTCAACAAACACCACAGGAGTTGGACCTTAGGAAGAAACAACAGTTTCTTCACAAAGCCAAGTACTTCATGGAGATCAATGGAAAAATTTACACAGTGTGTCCTAATGGCTTGGTTCGATGGTGTGTGCCTGAGGTAGACCAACTGATAGTTCTCCAAGATGCTCATGAGGGTCCTGGTGGGGATCACTATGCAGGGAGACGAATGGCTATTAAGATCTTGCATGTAGGATATTACTGGCCAACAGTATTTCAAAATGCCCATCAATTTGTCTGATCTTGTGAGCGCTGTTAACGTGATGGAGGAATGACCGCTAAAATGGAGGGTCCATAACAATGGAGTCAACCATTATAACCCTTCAACATCTAGCGAATAGACTTTATGAGGCCCATTACACTAATGTCCAATGGAAAAGCTTACATTGTAGTTGTCATAGACTATCTAACAAAATGGGCTGAAGCAGCTATTGTTAAAGACTACACATCATCTACAGCTACACGATTTGTGCAACAATAAATCATAAATAGGTTTGGTATGCCACATGCACTTATCTCGGATAATGGAACACACTTCACAAGTGCAACTTTTCGAAAGTTAATGCAACGCTTAAGGGTTGAACATAAATTGACTACACCTTATCACCCCCAAGCTAATGGACAAGCTAAGGTCACCAACAGGGAGATCACTAAAATATTAACTAGGAAAATTAGCAAGTATAGGCAAGATTGGAGCACTAAATTGAATGATGCACTTTGGGCATACCGCTCCACCTAGAAACTCCCTATAGGCTACTCTCCCTATGAGTTAGTGTACAGAAAGCTTCCAACACTTCCGATTTAAATTGAACTCTATACACTATCAATGACTTGTGACCTCCACCTCTATCTTGATCTAGCACAAAAACAAAGGTTGGCAACTTTAAACATGCTAGACAAAAATCGATTAGCTACCCTGTCATCAAATGAGTTGCACAAGGCATATAACAAGCAACGTCATGACTTGAAGATTTGAAAGGTTAAGTATCAACTAGGAGATAAGGTTCTCTACTAGAACCCCACACATGTGCCACAATGCACAAAATTTCAAACACTGTGGAAGGACATTACATTATTCATGCAACCTTTCCTTTAGGGGCCATGACCATATACAAACCTGAGAGCCCTGATAAGAGATTGTTAGTCAATGTGCAATAGACCAAACCCTTCCATGAATTTAGAACAATTAGTGAACATAATACCTCTGAGAAGGGATGACCCTGCTCACTATTTCGAATCTCCTCCTTCCAACTCAATCATGGGGGAGATGGCCACCTCTGCTAACCATTTAAGGCCCTTAATTCTTTTTTAAGTTTTTGTTTTACACATTTTTGTTTTACATATTTCTTTAATTTTTCTTATTTTCATTTTGCAAAATTGTTTATACTTTCTCATTTCTTTGTGTCACTATTTGTTTTTTGTTTCTTTTCTATTGTTTTATTTTGTTTTATTGCTAATGTCTGGTTTTTACCTTTGAGTTATAATGTTGATACTAAGGTATGGTTATTTTGATATAACAGGAAATGAGTCCACGTCATCCATGCATCCATGAATTTCTATGGTCTCTCTTGGCTTGGAACTATACAATCCCCTTCTCTAATAATAAAACTATTAACGAATTGGTGACTGGGAATTTCTCAAACTAAGGAAGGACTCAAGGACTGAAAAGGGTGTGACTTCAAAGGGATTTCATGCATTTGTGCTAGCTATTCTCTTGGGTGCTTGGATGTTTTCTTCTTGAGTTTTCCTTACCATTCTGACATTGCTCCATTATTGGGAAGCTGAGCCAATAAAAATAAGTCTTTGCATGGTGTGGTTATCACACAAAAAAAAACAAAAACAAAAAAAATAGTGAGAATTCAAAGCACACCCCTTAGACAAAATAATCATCTGGGCTACAAGCACTGGTTATAGAACTAAACAAACATGTTCCCTCTAAGTCCCTTTCTTACTTCCTACTTCTCCCTTTCTCGTTTTCCTCGGAATGGTGGTGACTCTTTGGTGGAAGCATTCTTGTTACTTCAAGTGGATGGATTGGCCCAGTGTATTAATGAAAAGTCACTGGATGAGGATTGTTTGAGGCTGGATTTGGAATGAGATCTACTCAGTCACATTAACCATAAATACACAAGGGGCTGTACACTGCCTTATTCTTGGGACTCCATTCCATTCTATTCTTTCCATCATTCTTTCTCCATTTCCCACTTCATTGCCAATTGTATCAATAGTCTATATTTTGGTTGATGCATTGTTTTCTCTTTGGTCAAATCTTGTGGTTAACACTTTAACTCTTGCTTCCAAACGACATTTCCAGAGCCTATGAACTCTTTGAATGTGGATTTGTCAGGGCATGAGCCTACTTTGGGGAGGATCCACTGGCATTCCTATTTGGTGCATCAGTTAACTTCTTTCCCTTAAACATTTCCACAATCAACATTTATTTTGTTCATTCCCATCTTTGACATCCATTTTATTGGTGTTTTCATTGTTTCTTTTTCTCCATATTTCCTATTCCTTATCTTTTTCCATTCTATTGCTACCAGAGGATTTCTCTTAGTCATGGGGGCCCTGGTCCAATTTTTTCAATTTTTCCTAACCCCTACACCTTGGGTAGTCACCAGTGTTATATCTCTATAATCCATATTGGCCATATGACAACTCAACCAATGGACCTTACACCGAGGCAAGATATCAACTGTATTTTGATTTACTTATCCTTGCTCATATGTGACTATGTTGTGTGTGGAGATGGCAATCATACAACAATGGACTGGACCTGGAGGAAATAGTCAAGATCGACTAGTGCTAGAACAATTATGCAAGGAACAAGATTGATGGCATGACTATGGATTGACAACGAAAGGCATAATCTTGGCATCGACAGCAACACGTCTTCTCCTTTTCTCTATCTCTCTCTCTCTCTCTCTCTCTTCTCTCTCAGCTACCAAATAAGGCTGGATGTCAATTGTGTATAATGTTCACTCTTGTAGTCATGAACACTAATGTTGCCATGTATTGTAATGTTGATCTGTTCACATATCATCCCATTCACCATTAGTTGTCATTCAAGTCAATAATCCCATACCTTCCCAATATTTTTTAAGAAACTCAAGGACGAGTTTTCATTCAGTCATGGGGGTATGATGAACCATGATATCGCATACACAATATCGTATACGCGATATCACAGCCACCACGCGATATCACATCCTACCTCATCTTCTATAAATAAGAGGTGACACCCTTGGTTCAAGAGAGTTAGATTTAGACCCTTAAATAGATTCTTGCATTTTTCATTCTAGATTTAGAATTATTTCTGTGTGCCCATAGTAGGAGTCATAGAGTGAACAAATATTTATTCGAGCAATTTGTACCTGAGCACAATCTTGTGTACAGCAATAAAGATGAACTTTATGATAAACCTTGCAACATACAGATTAAGCTAATTAGTAATTAATGATTATTTAATGCTTTCCTAGTTAATTAATATCTCTCTCAACCTTCAACCCCCTTAGTTAAATACACTCAGTACAAGCTCTTTAAGCATGTGTGTAGCACTTGGTAACCCAGTAATGATTAGCATTTGGTAATCCCAGCAGCGTTGCACTAGTTTAGGATGTGTACAGCAAGTGGGAATGGATACTGGTGTTAGGCACATTTAGAACTTAGTTAATGAATAGTTAATGTAAGTTAGCCACTTAGTTCTTTCTCCGTCTCCTTTATTAGTAGAAGACATAAAAAGTACAAAAGCTATAAAAATCATATACCTCAAGGTTACTTAATCATACAACTGTGACAATACAAGTAAGTTTTGAAAGACAATAATTAATTAACCCTGAGTGTTCCATTAAGGTGCATAAGCACTTAGTTCGACCAGATCATGCATTAAACGCTTGTATTCGTATGGTTGAGTGTACGGGTACCTCGCCACTCATCACTTTTCTAATTCTTCTTGGCCCTTTTTCCATTCTTCAAGCTATTAAAAATTTCAAGGAATACCCAACTTTATCTCTGTTAGTTTTCTCAAGTCCTTTGAAGCCAAGTAGTTGTTAGAATTTTTATTTTTTAAAGTTATGTATCACATAAAGTTAGAAACCCAAGAAATATAGATGAAAATAGCATAAAAAAGTAAAGTAGAAGGAAATATCCCAAAAGAGAAAGAAAGGATTCATATAGCATTTATGTAGAACATGCCAACATTGACAAAGTTCTACCCCTTCTCAAGTTATAAATAGAGGCCAAGGACCTCTCTCATAACAAAATGGAGCATAGTATTTAAGTATAGAGCAATGAAGTAAGGATGTATCTCCTTAAGCTTTTCTTCCTTCTTTTATGCTTCATTTTACATTCATTTGAGAAGATATTTTAGTTTATTCATTCAAGCTCCATGAAGAGCATCATTCTTGCATTTTTACAATAATTATTTCACCAAAATCTAAACTCTCCCATGACAAGCCTTAGTTGTTGAAGCCCTCACAATATCCCTCATGCTCTCATAGAATTCTCTCATTCTCATGGCCAAAGCTCTCACAATTCACACGATCAAATCGTTAACATTCTCTTAAGAATTTATTTAATTTGAAAGAGCTCATTCATCCCAAGGATGCTACATTTTAGTCTCTCATGGTTCATTCATTTGTATTTAATTTGGCCATGTTTGCTTCCTTATTTTTCATACATTAGCTATATTAATATTATAATAGTGTGTGTTTGTAGAAACATTTATGCACATGTGTTAGCTTGAAAGCCACTCTAAATTTAATGTTTATGTAATGCATGTCAATTTTTTTCCTTTAATATGTTAGCTGAATACATATGAAGTTTCTTATGAACAATATAAGTGAGATAAAAGGTTTTTCGCATGTTATTTAGGATTGTATTTATTATAAAGAAGAGGTAGTCATCAATAACCAATTTTTCATATAAATTTCTTATGTTTCTTAAGCTCAATGTCAAGCTCAAGCCATATTTATTCTTAAGGAAATATTTCTCTACATGTGTAAGCACTTCTCATGTCAAATTAAGCCCCAATTATGATCTAGTTTTATGTCAAACCATGTCAATTTTATGTCTCATAGAAATATTATTTTATATATGTTAAAGGAAGAGTTTATTTTGATGTTTAATTATATGGAAGTGCCCTTCCAATAACTACAGAAAAAGCCTATAAGGTCCTAGAATATTTCTAACTACTTTAGGTACACATGCATGTCCACTTGGTTACCCAATTCTTATGTTAACCTTTCCTTTCATGGAGAAGTTTATTTGCCTCCTTAAATCCATTTTATGTGGCTCATATTTCTGTTCATTGCATGAATCCTTACTCACGTATATAGATCTCAGCTCCACACACTATTTTCAAGTTGAGTCCATCATTAAATTCATCAAATCCTCTAGAAATTTATAACTAGAAAGCTTTTTATCCAATTCTTGGGCATTTCTCCATCCTTCAAAATTTTGTTAAATAATTATGTCAACAAAGAAACTCCTATATCTCCCAATGCTTTCCAAGCTTTTATAGAAATGTTATCTAATCCAACAACTTTCCCATTTTTCATATGTGATAATGCTATCTTTACCTTAGAGAAGGAAACTTCATTACCCAAACCAAAATTTGATTCTTCTTCTTGGAGGTCTTCTCTTGAAAATTCTTCATTTAATAATTCTTAAAAATAAATTTTCCAACGATTCAATATTTTATTATCTTTCACTAAACTTCTTTCATTTGCTTCCTTAATGCATTTGACATTATCAATGTTATTACACTTTTTATTTCTAATTTTTTCCAATTTATAAATATATTTTTCTCCTTCCTTTGTTCCTAATTTCTCATAAAAGTTATCTAAGTCCTTATGTTTGACTTTAGCTATCATTACCATTTCATCCTTCTTTGCCTTTTTGTATATTAGCCTATTTTCTTGGCTACCACTTTGCTTCCATTCCTTGAAGCATTTTTTTCTTATTTTGGATAGCATGTTCCACTTCATTACTTCATCATCATGTTTCCCTTGAGATATATCTTTTACCTTATGTTTAAACCAAAATGTTATTTTCAATTTTTTGAATGCAACTATCCATTTGCCCCAAATTAAATTTTTAAAGCAATCCCAATTCTAGGTTCCTTTACAAAGTAGTTGTTCTCTGAATAAGATGATGTTATCTTCTTTCAAATTCCACAATTTTATGCATTTAGTCCCTATTCTGATGTAACATTGAAAGCTTTGTACAGCTAAATCCATGACCATTAGTCAATGCTGAGTTGCAAGGTACTTTCCAAGTACCTTGTAGTCCTTACACATGCTACAATCTCTTTTTGCAACAAGAAATAATCAATTTTTGTTTTATCCATACCAATGTTGTATCTAATTAAATTTTTTATCCTCTTCTTGAAATAAGTATTTGTGATTGCAAGGTCATCGAAACATGCAAATTATAATAGTGAATCTTCCATATCATTACGCTTTCCAAATCCTTATCCTCCATGAATTCTATCCTATTGAATTTTCATAGATCCAACATGATCATTAAAATCCCCTCCAATGAAGATGCTTTCTTGTTGGGGAATTTCTTGAAGCATCTGATCCATGGAATCCTACTTAATCGAATTTTCTAGACCAATTTTTGAAGCATATATGTTGATGATGTTAATGATCTTATTTCCAAACATAAGTTTGATGCCAATAATTCGATTACCCTGGTGATATACTTGCACTACTTTATCTTTGATAGATTGATCAATGATGATGCCCACTCCATATTGGTTATTTTCTTTTTCTAAATAGAATAGTTTATAACCTTGTCCTAAATCTTTAGCTTTCTTCCTTTTCCATATTGTTTCTTAAA
This sequence comes from Gnetum montanum, assembly GCA_015680685.1. NCBI lineage: Eukaryota > Viridiplantae > Streptophyta > Gnetopsida > Gnetales > Gnetaceae > Gnetum > Gnetum montanum. The sequence continues at coordinate 585,247 of MNCI01037820.1, forward strand.
CTAAGAAAAATAAAAAGTAATTCTAAAAAATAGGTAATTCTTACCTTATGCATTATCTATAATCCTTGTTCATAACTTCATCGTATGGCTCATAAGCTTGATACCTCTATAGTTCTCAAAGTTTTGGATGTCTCCCTTGTTTTTGTATATGGCTATTATAGTGCTTCTACTCTAATCATCTACATTTTTCCATCCCCTTAAATATTGTTCAAAAAATTTGCTAACCAAGAAATCCATATATTTTCATAAATTTTCATACCTCTATAGAAATATCACTGGGTTCCATTTCTTTTCCACTGTTTATCTTCATAAATATTTTCTTTACTTCATATGAAAATATACAATATGTTAACATTTGATTCCATGTCTTCAACTTCATCTCTAGAAAATTCTTCATTAAGTAGCTCCTAAAAATATATCTTTCATCACTTCAAATTAGCAACAATCAACACATTGTTATTTAAAATCCTTAGGTACTCAATGTTGGTGATAAAATCCCAAAATCAAATACATCTTTCACTCTTAAACTTATAATATCTAATGGATATCTCTTGCATATAATAAGATACTATACCCCTAAAACATTTTAATCTATTTTTAGACCCAATCAACAATCTATTTATTCATTCTTGATAAGGGAAAAAGCTTCATTGGTGCTTTAGAAGTATTGTTTCCTTAAATCATGTGTAAGTTGTTGAGCTTGGTTAGGGTGCAATGCAAAGGAATGACATTTAACCAAGTCCCTAATAGGAAAGCTATTGGAATAATAATTAATCTTAAAACAAAATTTAAATACATTCATCTTCTTCCATCTATGTTTGGTGTCCCCTTCCAATGCTCAACATCATTAATCCTCTATAGTTTTTTTTCCTACTCCTTAATTTGCCTCCACCTATCTTCTTATTTATGCCTCCTTAACATCTCCTCATGCCCCTTCTTTTTCTACTCTTTTTGCCCCCTCTGCTCATGTAGGATCTTTTATTGGAGCTCTTCATTCAACACCTCCCTCTTAATCCTCTACCAATTATCTACTTGATATTTCACTTGCATTTTGACATATTCTATGGTAATTGCAACCTCTTATAGAATCCAATCTGCAATTGTAAGCTATATAACCATTATCTTTTCATTAGTGACTTTTTGGATGCCTTTCATTCTATTCTTTTAATTATCTTTAAGTCTTTTCATAATTTCCTGTGTAGTCTCTTGTATTCCTTCTTTTAGCATAAATTTGAATTGCTACTCTAGTCAATCTTAAACAACTATCTTTGTATCTATGTTAATAAACTTCTTAGAGGTGGTTGATGTCAAGGTTGCAAACCATTGTGTGAACATCCCACTGTTTCTTAAAGTGTAAAAGTCCCCCTTCTTTCATTTTGTAGTTGTTCTATAAATAAAAGGAAATGAAGAAAATATAGACCTAATAGCATAGTTGTTATAAACTTTACTAAATCATCTTTCTCTTCATGACACAAACTAGGTGATCTACCCTGCACCTTCCATAGAATTCCTTACCAAGTTCTAGAAGGAAAGAATTTAGCCAGCATTCTTATATGAATGCTTCAACTTCATATATGATAAGAAGTAATGACTATTCACCTAATGATAATGGAATAAGTACTTTAGAAAGACAAGGTATAAGCTATTAAGCTTTAAATAGTTTCTAAACTTCACTAAAAATCTCTCGACCACTTCAATGGCTATCCATTACACCTACATAAGAAAGGATCCTAAAACCTATCCACTTGAAAATATTAAGATTTCCTCAAATAAAAAATCAAGAGCTAAGATCAAACCCTTGGAGGTATGAAGAATAATCTCATCCTCTATTAAGATACTAAGGTTTGGAGGAATGAAATCCTTCAAACTATGTATTTTAATATCCACAAGTCTTGTACTTTGATCACACTAATGCTTAAAAAACACTACAACATTTAAACCATATTTGTCATATAAAAGATATGGAAATACATCCCAACCAACTAAAGTCAATAATTTTAGGAGCTATCAATTCTACAAAAAGGACTAACTACCAAAATCAAAGGTGGTATTTGTATCCATGGCAACCAAAATTTCCTTCCAAAGTGAACATACTATTATAAGTAGAAAAAATGCTTGGGTCAAAGGTATCTAATAGATTATGTAGTAGAAATTATAATGCTAATAGCTCCTTAGGTATGAAACCTAACTTGTTCACTAAGCCAAAATAATTCGTAACCCATAATGCCTAAGCCATAATACATGATAGCCAAACATTATTAACATAGCAAAAAATAATATAATTTACAAATTAAATTAAGGCATAAGGCTACTAATGAACCAAAAATACTATCCAAATAATAAGCTCCAAGTTAACATTACAAATATCTACCTTCAATATACAAGAAAGTAAAGTTAGGCCTACATCTAAGATAGGCAAGTACAAAATCCTCACTACCAACCAAAAGGCATTACAAAGTATAAATACTAGTTAAACATTACAACTTAGAAATTACATAAAATTTTAAACTTAAGAAAATATCTAAATTTTAATCTAAACATAAACTTCTTCAACTTCTCATTAGGTATTGAAACCTTGAAATAATTATAATATGGGTACATCCCAAGATATATATTCTAATTAGAAATTTAAAATTTAGCATTTTCCACCAGAATTGAACCCATGACTTGGATCTTTCAAGTCAAAAGTCTTACCACTAGGCTAACATCTCATTGTTTTTGTAACTACTTCTCATTACAAATACTTATTTCACTTACGAGGTAAAAACAAAGGGAAAAGTTAATTCACATGACTAAGCAAGGAAAATAAATTATAAAGGCTTCTTTAAAGGTTTTGGAACTAAGGATTAGATACTTGGACAACCGTGCATAGATATTATTGTATCCAAAAATATTATCATCAAACATATCATTGTCATCATCATCATCTTAGTGTTGTTCCAAAAAAAAGAGATTAGTTACATGAGTTCTTTTTCACCATTTGCATTTACATGGAGTTAAATCTTTTTTTTTTTACAAATTTTTCAAGTTATCTTAAATCATTATTTTTCATGTTATTTGGTCTTCCTTTTGGTGGATTTTGTCGAATAATGATGTAGCATCAAACGTATGTAAACATTAAATAATCAAACAAAATTTATAAAGTTAATAATTGAACAAAAAATCCATCATCATCCCCAAACCCTACAATTTGTGGAAGCTAGTATCAAACTCTCAATATCAAAATGTCAGATGTTGGAATGTGTACTAATTATGCATAATAAGGTTTTTTTGGAATGAAATAGAATCAACCTTCAGGACTTATTTAATGTTTCTTAAATCTTGTACCAAGATCAGCTTAGATGTCATCCTAGTTTCTATCATTTACTAAGTGCGAAGGTACCTCCTCCATGCAGCACTATTTCAAGATCAATGTAACATGCATTTCACTATTATATATAGTAAAGGTTTCAAGAATTCCTTAAGGTTCCTTTAAGGCCAACCAATTACTTCCTCCTTTAATTACACAACATAAATAAAAATTATTGGTAAACAAATATATGAAAATAACCAAACCTAGGGTAGTAGCAAAACATAACTGATTTCATATCGGAGATTCAAATCAAATGTTGATGAGCCCTAAGTCTCATATATTAATTTTCAAACTTTCACCAATTTTAGTTTTGATTTCTCCTTCTTCTTTCTCAAAATTGATAAGTCAAAACTACATTTTGGACATTAAAACTTCACATGTTAAATCCTAAGAGCTAAAGTAATCCTTTTCTTCATCGTTCCTTGTGCTAGCATTTCTATGCACCATGTACTAAACACTATGACCTATATTGTGATTCCTAATATAAGTTGCAATGAAAGTAATGATGGTTGTATGACTTCCAAAAAGTATGTTGAGGTTCACACCACTATCATAGATATCTTTGCCTTCTGGACACTAGACATCAAAGAAGAAATTAGGCCAAAAAGCCTCCAATAAATTAAAAATCCTAACTTTGTTCTAATGTTTGGCAACCCCAATGCCTATGCAATGGCTTCTGCTAAGTACGACACTTGAATGTCCTTGATTTTTACAATAAACCTTGGCCTTCAACTATTCCAAAAGAGATAGGCCTCTTTCATGTACCATTCCCCACTGGACGTGATGAATGGCCACATGGAAAAGGCTTGCAATTGTGTCTTAACATACTTTGAAGCTTTTTCCAAAAATGGCCCAAACTAATATTTGAATTTCTTAGGACTTAATTATGTCTAGGTAGGCTTGAGTCTGAGTGACCTAAAGCCTTAGCATAGGACCAGCTGCTCCTCGTTGGGATTGTTCTATAGGCACTTCTTTCTTTAGAATCTATCGAATAGATCCCACTTTGGGCTCCTTACAAAGATGTCTCATTACATGGGTCACCTCTTGTTTTCTTGGCCTTATTCCTGCTAGCCCTTTCCAACTCTATGTCGCTTCTCCCATGGTTGTGAGGGTTCTCCTTCCAGTGGACATTTTTTTTTTTTTGGATACCTTAACTCTTAAGGGTAATTACACTTGGCTAAGTTGTGATTAGGGCTGATTTAATTAACTCAATTCTTATTTTTATTTATGCATTATCATTGATAAATCATCCCGAAGGTTTTTGGAAGCGTTAACCATCAAAAGAGTTAATATTTGTATGTTGTTAAGGTTACTGGGGGAAGTTAGAAAAATTTTTGAAAATTTCATCAGAAACCTTAAGGTTTGCAATCCCCATGATAAAGATCTTACCTTCAATAAGTGTAGGATTGAAAAATGAGTGATTTGGACACATAGTTTGAAAGTTATGGGCTCTAGAAAGTTTTGGGCTCTAAAAAATTACAAAAATTCCCCGTGTGTTATGAGCAAATTGCAAAAAATTCCAAAGTGTCTGGCACTATATATAGTATTTTTGCACTACACCAATGAGGCCTCGTTGAGGGGGCCTTGTCGACATAATCAGCTACATTGATGCAACCTCATCGATGTAGCTATTGACCACCATTGACTTTGACCAAACTTTCAAAATAAAAGGAATTTTTCAATAAAATTGGGATCAAATGAAAGCTTAGAAGACCAAGAATAGTATGAAAACATGAGAAGAGGATGTTGAAGTTCATAATTTGAAAAATGGAGAAATTTTGATTTAATGGATGAATGCAATGAAAGATTAAGGAGTACTGAGCAGTTTACATAATGGAAAATACAAAATATAGGATTGTGGTGATGTCAAAGGTAAGGAACCTTAACTAATCAAGCCAAAACCTATACAAGTAGATCCTCCCCATAATAGGCTCATGTCCTTTTTGCCCTAGCATAACCTCAACTAATGAGTCTGTGGACCCCATAGTCAATTTAATGATCATGACAAGTTAAGGACCAAAAGAAAAAAATCTACTCAAGAATCCCAACACATTAGACAAATTCATGGAGCATAACATAGAACCTGGTAGTGAGGTAAATTATAGTAGCATGGATGGATGATAGAGAAGGTGGAATGGAGTTCCAAATTAAGGTCATAAGAAGTCTCTTGTGAAATTTCTGGTTAAAATAACTTGAGAAGTTCCATCCTGAGTCCAAACCAAAACCATCCACTTTAGTGACTTTGCATCACCACTCTAAGATCGATCCACCCACTTGAGACACAAGAGTGCTTTCACAAAATAACCACCATTCGAAAAAGAGAAGAAAGGAGAAGTAGAAAGTGAGAGAAAGAAGGCCTTAGTTAGAGGAGACTGTCAGGCATAAGTGCATGTTGTTCAAGTCTCATAACTAGTGCTTGTAGCCCTTTTTTTGACCAAGGGGTGTGCTTTGAATTCCCATTAGTGTTTTTTTTATTTTCAAATGGGAACCACACCATGTGAGGACTTAGTCATGTCAAAGGGTTGTGCTTTGAATTTCCTTTTTTTTTTTTTTTTTTTTTGAAATGGGAACCACACCATGCAACAACATTATTTTGACTTCCTTCAATGGTTGGTGTGGAATGGTAAGAAGTTCATGAAAAATGCTCAAGCACTCAAGTAAGAAGAACAAGACAAACAGTATTGAGTCCCCTTAAAGTCATACCCTTTACAAACCTTTAAATCCTTCCTAATTCTGGAACTACCAAGGTCACTAATTAATTAAAAGTTTCTTTAATGAAAAAGGAACCTCAAATTCCTAGAACAAGGAAAACATAAAGGTCATTTGATGGACAAATGACATGGACTCACTGCCTATTCCATGAAAAATAAGCCATGCCAAAGTCATCAGACATCAAAATTTAAAAATAGAAACAAGACATTGACAATTACACATTAAGCACAAACCATCATTAGTAAACGACAACAGCAACAATGTGTCCTATGACAATAAGCCAAATTTATTAGCAAGAATGAGAAAATATCATACTTAAATAAAAGAAACAAAATAAATTAAAATATATAAAAAAGTGTAAAATAATCAAGAAGGCTTAAAGGTACTAAACATGATGTAAAATTTGAAAAATTTAAAAATCAAAAATTTTTACTATCAAAAATGTGAGAAATAAAAAGGTAGAAAAATTGAGAAACCATGGTAATGGTCAGCACAGATGGCCATCTCGCCCACAACTGAGTTGAAGGGAGGAGATCCAAAAAATAGAACGTGGGTGTCCATTTAGTGAGACGGTAGTTACACTAGCCTATCTTGGTTCTAGCAGAGGTTTGACTTGTTGGATATTAACTAACTACTTTATATTTGGGCTATTAGGTTTGTAAATTATCATGGCCCTAGAAGGAAAGGTTTGATTAATTATATAAGGTCCCTCCCACAATGTTTGAAATTTTTTCTTTTGGACACATGTGTGAGGTTCTAGTAAAGAACCTTATCTCCTAGTTAAAGTTTTACTTTCCTAATTCTAAGATCATGATGTTGCTTGTTGAATGCCTTGTTCACCTCATTCAAGGATAGGGCCACTAAGTGATTTTCGTCTCGCACATTGAAATTGATCAATCTCTCCTTCTGTGCTATACTTAGGTCAAGGTTTAATTCATAGGCTATCGAGAGTGTACAAAGCTTGGATTAAATTAGGAGTATTGGAAATTTCCCGTACACTAACTCGTAGGGAAAATATCTGATAGGAAGTTTCCAAGTTGAACGATAAGCTTAAAGAGCATTGTTAAGTTTTGTACTCTAGTCTTTCATATATTTGTTAATGGTTCACATTAGTATTTTTGTAATCTCTTAGTTGGTTACCTCTACTTGACCATTGGCTTAGGGATGGTAAGGTGTTGTTAATTTATATTCTACCCCCAAGCATTGCATTAATTTTCTAAATGTGGCACCTATAAAATGAATCCCATTATTAGAAATTAGTCAACGTGGCACCCCAAACCTATTCACGATATTTTGTTGTATAAATTTAACAATAGTGGATGATGTACAATCAGTAACAATTGTCACTTCAGCCCATTTTGTGCAATAGTCAACTACTACAATAATATACACCTTCCCATTAGACATGGGTGTGACAGGACCCATGAAGTTAATGCCCCATATGTAGAAAGGCTCTAGTGGTTGAATCCATTGTTGAGGATCTTCCATGCCAACGGCCATCCCCCTGTCATGTTGACAACGTTCATAAGAGTTTACAAATTAGTGGGCATCCCTAAAGATTATAGGCCAATAGTATCCTACTATCAAGATTTTTATGGTTGTGCATCTCCTTGCATAGTGGCCTCCCCAAGGTCCTTCATGAGCATCTTGGAGAATGCACAGTTGATCTTCGTCAAGGACACATTAACAAATTAGGCCATTGCCACACACCTTGTAAAGGTTTCCATTGATTTCCATGAAGTATTTGACCCAATGAAGAAATTGTTGCTTTTTCCTAAAATCTAAGTTTTGTGGCATCTCTTAAGTGAGAAGATATGTGAGGATGTCATTAAACCATAGTTCTTTTTTAGGAATTTATTCATTTATTACTCCAATAAAGAGGAGTTCATCTAAAAATTGATCAAAGAGTTGGCTCTCCTCCTCTTTATTATCCCATCTTAAGCAAGAAAGGTGATTAGTGACCACATTCTTGGTCCATTTTCAATCTACCATAGTGAGATCAAATTCTTGCAAGATCATGAGCCACCGTATGACATAAGGGCTAACCATCGACTTATTCATAAGAAAGCAAAAAGCATTGTGGTTTTTTATGCACAAACACTTTATAGCCTAGAACATAATGCCTAAAACTTTCTAGCATGTACACCACTACCATTAATTTTTTCTCTATGGTGGTGTACTTTAACTGTGCTCCCACAATGCTTTGACTAACATAGTGGATATAATATCGACATTTCTTATATCCCATCTACATAGTTAAATGTGATTATCATGATATGGAATGGTTTGGACCAATCTGGTGCTCGTAGGATTGGTGTTTTTATGAGTTTCTTCTTTAATTATTGGAATGCATGTTCACATTTCTTGGTCCAAATGAAAGGTACATCTTTCTTTGTAAGTTCTACCAATGGCTTTGTAATCTTAGAGAAATTCTCAATAAATCACCAGTAGTAACCAATATGTCCAAGGAATGACTAGACATCTTTTCCAGTCTCTAGTTGACATGCTATTCCTTGGATGATCCTTATCTTTTCTAGGTCTACCTCAATCCCTTTTTACGAAATTCGGTGTCTTAGTACAATGCCTTCTTAGACCATGAGATAGCTCTTTTGCTAGTTGAGTTGTAGGTTTATCTCTACACATCTCTTCAGTACTTGCTCAAGTTGGTCCAAAGCTTGCTCAAATGTAGCTCCAAAGGTGGATAAGTCATTCATGAAAACTTCAACACCACTATTGATTTTTTGTTGAAAGATACTCAGAACCAAGCCTTGGAATCTTGCAAGGGCATTGCATAGGTCAAATGGCATCTTCCAGTATGCAAAAGTTCCCTACGGACTCATCAATGATGTTTTGGCCTAATCTTTGGGTGTAATTTGGATTTGGTTATAGCCACTATAACTATCCAAAAAGCTATAATAACAATGCCCAAACATGGTGTCTAACACTTAGTCTACAAATGGCAAAGGAAAATGATCCTTAAATGTTGCCATATTTAACAGCCTAAACTTGATGTAAACCCACCATTTGCCACCCTTCTTTGGTACTATTACGGGTGGGCTAACCCACTCACTGTCTGCGATTGGATAGATGAACCTTGCCTTAAGGAGTTTCTCTATCTCCTCCTTGATGATTTGATTTAATTTGGGGTTCAATCACCTCTGTGGTTGCCTTCTAGGCTTCATGGCCATGTCAATGGAGACGCAATGCTAGCATATCCTTGGATCAATTCCTGTTAGCTCTAGATATGACCAAGCAAAGGTTATTGACCATTTATTCAGCACTTTCAACAACTTTTCTTTTTGTTTAGGAGCAAGTTTGGCATTAATGATGACCAATTTACCATTCTTTAAAAATTCATACTCCATACCAGCAGGTAAAGACTTTAATTCTAAGGGCTCCTACTTGAAGTGATTAGGAATTTCCAACTCTCCCCAATAGGTATCATCATCTTCATTAGAGAGTTGGAAATGAACTTGTTCAATTATGTCCATGCCTTTAACATATGCACATGTTTGGCTCTCACTTGGCTCATTTCATATTGTGCTACTATCTGAATCAGCTATCAGCCACTAGGTGCGTTCTTACTTTGTGGCTACTATGTATAGACACCATTGAATATTAATTTCTTATGCACATTGATTGCATGCCTTACTGTATGTGCTCTTGATGGACCAAATCCTTTGCACATAATTTCACCCATTATCATTGTATGCAATGCATGGAATACGCTTCTTCTCAATCTTGCTTAGCTTATTTTCCTTAGATATTTCAAGAAATAGGTCCCTTATACCCATTAATGCATCGATCGTGCTTAACAAAGTCCTTTCCATAATGATGGGGAAGTCACTTTTGCAATTAACCATCTTGATTACTAGAAAATCAAGAGGATAGGACAACCCATAGACTATGGTCATAATGTCCTCTACTAATCCCAAAGGGATAGTAATTGACTGATCTGCTAATTCTAAATGGATTTTACTCTCTTAAGAGATGGTAGGTTCCAAGACTTATGCATATCATGGAAGATGAGTTTAACTCCAGAACCATAGTCAAGAAGAGTGTTACATGGCTCTTGTCCAACAATCTGTAGATAGATGAGTGCACTTCCTAGATTTGATCTTTTTGTAGGAAGGTTTCCAGCCTTAATCCAATCAAAAATAGCATGGGTTAACATTACAGTGCAGATCCTAGGTAGCACTTGGTTTGAAGGGCACTCGAAGGTATTTGTTGTAGAGGATAAGGGTGCTAGAGATGTAGGGTGATCAGCCAAAGTAGGTTGTGAGGGTTGGAGAGGACTACTAGGCTGGAAGAAACATTTTTTTCCTTGATCAATTATCTAGACCAGTTGGTTGAAAAAGCAATTGTGAATGCATAGCCCTTGTAGCATTTCATTGTTACATCTGTGGAGGAATCTCACATTGCATGGATGAAGCAGGAGGTAACTAAGTTAAAGGTGGAGGTGTAGGTGCAAAGGGATGTGGATGATGATAAGATTATAGATATGGGTTTTCCCCTTGAGTAGATGGTGAATGTGTTCAGTGATACTTTGGAGGGTAATAGTGATACTAGAATGATGCATAACTTGCCAAACTTCTAGGGGAAATGAGATGCTGAACATAGTAACCATATGGATCTAGTTACCTATAAGGGTATTGCTACCTTGGTGGTGCCATTCCCATTGAATGAGATGTGTTACATTCAATGGACTTAATGGTGGAGCATGATAAAGAAAATGTTACATGATCATAATGCATTTGTGTCAAACATTGGTCATCATCATTGTTCATGGTAAGAAAGGTTATAATCAAGCTATGAGGTTAGGCTCAAGGAGTGGTAATAACAATGATGTGAAGTAAGCACTCTAGGTATGACAAGACAAGCTAACCAAATCTTATGCATCAAGGTCACATGGTAACTTACTACTATGACAAGTTGCACCTTTGCGATGACATTCTAAGCTTTATCCTACAAGCATAACTCCAAGAGAATAAGAAAACATGACAAAAAAACATGTTATTACAAGATAATGCATAGGGCCATACAAGGTAATCAATAGACAAGGTTACCATAGGTCACTATCATTATGAAAAGGACATATCTATGCAATGTACATTACATTTACAAAGCTTATAGTTCATTTATTGTGCAAAATAGAGAGATGGAGATATAGAAAGCATGTGTAGGCTCAACCTTATTGGATGTAAGGGTTGTAGATGTCAACTATTGGTTTGTACATGTAAAGAATACATTAGATGTAATAAGGTTTTAGATAGAAATTATTAACTAGATTGGCCAATTCATTCACATTCATGTTTTCTATTCTAAAAGTTTCATTCCTGTAGACCTTGGTGATTAAGAAAGGCCTCTTCCAGCTAGCTGAGAATTTTTCTGCATGCTCACAAATGATCTTAAGAACTAGGTCCTCCTTCTTGATTGTTCATTTGTTTAGGTCATGGTGATGTTGTTACTTTTGCCTCTCTTGGTACCATTCGATGTGAGCAAGTGTTTGTACCCACTACTTCTCCATCAAATCCAAGTTAATGGTATGCAACTCCTTATTCTTCTTATCATTCATGAAGTCCAATAGGACCACTCTAAGTGGCAAAGCCTACAATTCAAGAGGCACAAGTGCTTCAAACTAGTAAACTGGGCTATATGGGGTTACATTAGTTGTGGTTCGATAGGTTATTCTATAAGCCCAAAGTGCATGGACAAGCTGCTCATGCCACTTACATTTTCTATTATTTAACATCTTTTTAAGCAAGTTTATGATGGCCTTATTGCTAGCTTCAACTTGTCCATTGAATTGAGGGTAGTACAACGATGAAAAGAAATGCTTGATGCCTAGATCTTGACAACAGGTTTTTGTTTCTTAACTACTAAATTGTGGCCCATTATCAATGACTATGATCATAGGTATGCCAAAACATGCTACTATGTTGTCAAATATAAATCTACAAACTTGTTGATATGTTTTTTTCCATAGGGAAATAGCTTCAACCCACTTTGTAAAGTATTCAGTTGTAGTAATGATGAAACTATGCCCTGCAAAACACTTAGGCATTATAGGTTGAATAATGTCAAGTCCCCACTATTGAAACAACCAAGTTATCGAAGTAGTGTGTAACTTAGTTGGTAGCACATGTATCATATTGCTATGTCCTTAATAGGTATCACAATTTTTAACCTTATGTAGGTAGTCCCTTTTCATATAAGGCCAATAATAGCCTAGTCATCTAATTTTAGTGGCCATGGCTCTAAGTCCTATATGTCACCCACATACATCATCATGAACTTGCTCAATGACTATGCAAGCTTTAGTTTTTCCCAAGCACACTAACATTACACCATTATAGGAACATTAACATAATTTATTATCATCCATGATGACATACTATTTTGATTTTTTACATACAACATTCTATTGAGAAGTAGTTAGGTCTTATGAAGATTCATCATGCATTAGGTAGAACTTGATATTTTCATGTCATTCCTTTTGAGGAGTGGTATTGACAGAGGCTATAGAGTCACCTTTAGTATTCTACATGATGGAAATAGTATAGTTCATGGTTAAGGAGGCTAATTTGCTAAACACATCAGGTGTCACACTTAGGGTTAGAGTTACAATGGCATTAGCTAACGTGTTCTTAATTCAGGTTATGTATTGGATACCAATCTCTATAAATTGTTGCATTAGTTTCTTGCCTATGTCATAATAAGGTTCCAAATATTTGGCTTTACATGTAAACCTCTATTACTTAGTTAACCACAAGTTTTGAATCACCTTTAATCATTAGGTGTTTGATTCCTAAGTTATGAGCTACCATCATTCCCTTGATCATCCTTCATACTCCACCAAATTGTTTGTACATGGGAATCCAAAATGGTAGGTGAAGGATTGGATTTCACCAGAAGGTGATGTTATGATGGTAGCAAAATTGGCCACATGGGTAGTTGAAGCTCCATCAAAGTGCATAATTACCTCATAGCCCTTAGGTACCCCCACTAATAATGTTGACATGTTCATTGAGGAATTCAAGGTTAATGGCTGCATGATCTTCTACTAAGGAAATGGTAAGTTGCGTGGCTATAGCTTGACCTTTTATTGAGTCTTGGGAGATGTAATGGAGATCAAATTCAACTATTATGGCTTTCCAATGGTCTATATGACTAGTTTCATAGATATTGGTCATTATGGCTCTACGCATGTTATCCTTGCAAATTATGTTGACTTAAATCCTAAAGAGGTAGTGTCTCCACTTCTTTAATGAGATGACTAGGACTAGATAATACCTTTCCACTTCATTCAGGAATTCAAGGTCAATGGTTGCATGATCTTTTACTACGGAAATGGTAAGTTGTGTGGCTGTAGCTTGACCTTTCATTAAGTCTTGGGAGATGTAATGAAGATCAAATTCAACTATTATGGCTTTCCAATGATCTATACAACTACTTTCATAGATATTGTTCATTATGGCTCCAAGCATGTTATCCTTGCAAATGATGTTGACTTAAATCCTAAACAAGTAGTGTCTCCACTTCTTTAATGAGAATACTAGGACTAGACAATACCTTTACACTTCATTGTATCAGGTCTTATAGGTAATTAATGCATGGCTTAAGTAGTATACCAACAACTCTACTCCATCATCTTATTTCTAATAGAGTAGAGAGGCAATGAACGTGTCAGAGATAACAAGGTTGATGTAAAGAGGTTTATCCTTTTAAGGTGAATAGACTATAGATAGTTGTGCCAACTCCTACTTATGGTTTTCAAAGACTTCTTAGCATTAAGTCATCCACTCATAATGAGCTCCTTTCTTGAGCAAGTGTTGCATTGGTTGTAACTTATCTGTACCTCTTAATGAACTTACAAATAAATTGTAATCAACCTTGCAATCCTCAAATCTCCTTAAGGTTAGTTGGTACTCCCAAGTTAGATATGGCCTTAACCCTATCAAGATTAACACATATTCCTACTTCAGATACTCCAAATCCGAGCATCTTACTAGTTTTGACACCAAAGATACACTTCTTAGGATTAAGCCTAAGCTCATACTTGAGACATCATTTCAACTCAAGGTCAAGGCCATGTGCATGATCATGAGTCATTTTGTATTTAATGGCTATATTGTCCATGTATTCATTAAGTAATCCTAACATATAATCATTAAAGATATACATCATGGCTTTTTGACAAATGGCGCCTACATTCTTAAGACCAAACAACATCATGATCTAACAAAAGGTTTTCGAAGAGATCACAAAGGTTGTAAAAAGTTGATGCTTCAAGTTAATCCTAACTTGGTTGTATCTTGAGAACCCATCCATGAAGGATAATAAGGCATGTCCAACTATAATATTGATAAGTTGGTTTATACTAAGAAAAGGAAAATCATCTTTGATTATTTCCTTACTTAGGTCTCAGAAATCAATGCAAATACATGTACTCCCATTTTTCCTAAAGACTACCACTACGTTGGACACCCATTTCGTGTAATTAATAGCTTGAATGAAACCAACTTAATATAGTTTTGTGATTTCATTCCAAATTTTCAAGGCTAAATATGGTCTAATCTTATGAACTTTTTGCTTAACTAGCCTGATATTAGGATCAAGTATGATGTTATGTAACACTAAGTATGGATCAAGACCTAGCATATCTTCATATGACCAGGCAAAAGCCTTAATATTTTCTTGGAGGACCTTGGTGATGCTTTGAGCCTACTAAGGTTTCAGTGAGGAACTTATTTTTAGTGTTTTGTTCATAGCACTATGTATTGTGATAGAAACCTCAACTAGAGAGTCCTTGGTAATGTCACCAACCTCTAGGCTAAGGGTTTTAACTAGGTTAATAAGCCATTCAAGAGGTTTTTCTATCAAGGCTATGTGATCAACAAGGCTCTCAAGCTCAAGATCTAAATGATTAAGGTTGATTATTTATTCAACATCATCATCACAGCCTGCTAAGGCCTAAAAATGGTAGCCTTATGACCTACTAAGGCCTAAAACTAGCACCACCATGGCTCGCTAAGGTCTAAAACTAGCAATCTTGTGGCCTACCATGGCCTAAAACTAATAACGTGTATGGAGCACCATGGCCTAAAACTAGCAACACGTACAGCCCACTAAGGCCTAAAACTAGCAGCACGCCAAGGCTCGCTAAAGCCTAATATTGACAAAACTATTTATAACCCATTATAGCTAATTACAACTTGGTTCACATTTTAGTTGCCTATTCAATTTACCTATTACTTTACCAACTATTACATTATAACTACCTTTTTTAATCAATGTAGCCTTATGACACAAATAAAACGTAAAATGCATAAGGTATATAAAACTAAAAATACTAGAACATGTAAGCAAAGTTAAAGTTTTAAAGATAATAATCAAAATTTCTATAACACATAGCCATGGTCACATAGTGTGACAAAAGTTCAAACAACATATAAAATGAATATAAGTCCAACAACCATAGCTACACTATGTAGGAATAAAATAAAAAATAATAATAGATCATCTCTCAATAACATCATCAACAACAAATAAAATAGCCAAAGATATAATCAGTAGATAGTGCTAAGATGTAACTAGAAGGGTTTGAGGAGCACTTTTAACAATGTCACCACTAGGGCAACCATTGTCACCTGGTACCTATAACACAATAACATAAGTTTAATTAGTAATCAACATAATATGAAACCAAATCAAAAACTAACCTTAACTAAGATATGCTAAAATAAAAGAAATAAAATAAAACAATAAGCAAACCTAGGAGGGCTTAGGTGCAACATCCTCTACAAGGAAACTCTAAAGACCAACCTCTAGACAATGGAGGATTTGGTCCTTAGTCATGTGGGCCTAATCCACCTCCCCAAGATTAATGACAGTTAGGATGTTACTCTTGTTAATCTTAGTCTAAGTTGGTGGCTTCTGCAAAAATGTAATGGTGGTCACGTCCCCAAAATTAGTAGAGACCTAAGGAGTTGCAGAATTAGCCACCACCAAAGAGATTTCAAATAGTTTGAAGACACTTTGTGCTTGGATCCCCTTCATGAATAGCTCTAACTTGTGTCATTCTATTGACTCCTCTTACAACTAATTAAGATAGCTCTCGCACTCTACCTTGTTCTTTTTCTTATGGCTTTTTTGTACCTGACCCGACTCTAGAACCCAAACACAATAATCTCTTCACTCCCTTGCCTTGCGAGCTAGTAAGTCCATTTGCAACTTTTTCTTTGTGACGTCCCTAGTAAGGGCAACCTTGTCATGGATGGCATTCCAATACTGTCCCCATGTTATGTCCTTGGTTTTCATGGAGTCCCTGTTAGCCACTTGGATTACCACAAATCCCTTATGATCCTAGAGATCTTTAATTACCTCAACCTATCTCTTAGTCTCTCTTTCCAATGCCACAACTTGTTCTCATAGGAACCTGTTTGAACATTGGCACTCGAAAAAAAATTTAGCACATGAAAGTGCATATTCAGTGGCACTTTCATATAACTTTCATGAAACATTTTCCAATTCAGGTGATAGGCTAGCCAATGCATTGATCTCCATGGCATAGTTGGAACCTCATCCAACCTTAGACACTGTAAGTAATATAACAACAAAACATGCATATAAAAATAATAAATAAGAATAACCAAAAAACTTCTAAACCAATAAGACCACATAACTCCAACATTGTTACTACAATAATAACATTGGTGGATGAGGCTAATGTTGTTTGAAAAGTCTATTTACCATTTATGGTATCCAACATGGTTTTGGTGGCCTTGGAGGTATTAAAACTTATCATAAATGGAAACTACAATGGAGGTAAAGGCTTGCTACACCTACACATGATTCTAATCTATCAATAATCATGGTAAAAATTCGTAGCCAAAAATTAGCAGCCATGTGACCTATAAAAGTCCATCTCAAACACCTTGAATAGGTTCTTCTGCTTATGAATTCTTGAACTTATAAAAAAGCTTTTGGCAATTCTTAAGCACTAGAACCTTTGGCAATTTTGAGCATTCTACAACCTTTGACCACTTGGCAAGATTTTTGGAACAAACATGTAACTACCTAGGGACAAAGACTCTCAACATAGTATCCTCTTTTACAACAAAAGTTGAGCATATACCTTACCCCCTAGTGACCAACACTAAAAATCTAGGCTACAAACTTGCAAAGAGTTTTGGTGTTGGGATTTGGAAAGTACTTGGAGCGTGGAGTTAACTGTAGAGTGTAAACTACCAGCTTCAATAGGCTTCAAACTCCATTAGAGCAAACTCCTCATGTATTCAGGCATCATTTGTACACATTTCAAACTCTTCATTTTTAATATTTTCATTGTAATAAAGTTTACAGTTCATTTATTGTGCAAATTATCATGATTTTATTTTGTGCATTCATTTTTAAATTGGATTTGCTTCATTTTTACCATTTGTCTATCCCCATTTACACTCTTCAGGTTCCTAGATGATCAACAAGACTATCCTATGCACCTTAGATCCTCTTTCTTGGAGGCCCTTGGGATCCAAGGTTGAAACCATTTCACACCTGGAATTTTCGATTTTCCAGTGATCAAATTTTTCAAGTGCAACAGCCATGACCTTCAACACTAACAGGGACCTATTGTAGGTCCAAAAAGAAAACTTAGATCTCACTAAAGATAATCACTACTTGCATAATGCTAACCAACAAAAGAACTAAATTGTTAAACTAATATGCCAAAAATAGGAGCAACTCGCCAAGGTGAACTTCAATCTAATAAGGTTAGTAGTAGAGAACTGTAATCTCTCAATAGAGGAATTCCATGCACTTCATCAAAAGATAGCCATTGAGGTAGTCACTTGGAAGAATGAAGCCTTGAAATTTGAACAAATGAAAAATCATTACAAGGACTATGTCAAATTCCTCAAAGAGATCAATGAAAAGGAGATTCAATTAGCAAAGGCAAAGATGAATGAGGCTCTTCAACAACTCCAACGAAGAGGCAACATTTAGCAGCCCATCTTTGATGGACTAAACAAGTACAAAAAAGTTGAGATCCACCTTAAGGAGTTACAAATCAAGAAAATAGCAAAGTACATGGAACTCACCAACCTCCAATATGCAAACTTGGTAATGCTAACAATGGGAAGGCCAAGATTAGAAGTAGAAAAGAAGGTGGCTAGTTCCTACCTCCTCTATGAGGTGGAATTCAAGCTCCATAAAGAAACAAAGAAAAATTTGGAGACAATCATTGTGGAGCTTAAAGTTCTCAAAAGCATATTCTTAGACCAATTATTTGTTGTTGAGAACCTAGCCAATAGGATGAATGACTATCAGGCGTAGCAGAACCTTATAAGGATGTTCAACATCAAACGTAAAACCTTCGTAGCTTGCTTTGTCAACAAGGAGGAACTATTTCCTTTCATGTCATGCCCATGGGACATCCCTACACTAACCCACATTAGTGAAGCCATGTGAACCATATATGATCCACAGAGCAAAGAGGAGAAAATAAAGGCACTTCTAGATGCTTGTAAGTTTCTAGCAGAAGCAATGGTGATAGTAGGCCAACCTCAACCTCCACCAACTCCAAGACAAGATGGGGGATCATCTAAGCTACAAGAGCCTCCACCTCTAGGCACTATTTGAGACTTCATCATGTCTTTGATAATATTTTAGCCACCTACTGCAATTTTTGTAATGTGTCCAACCTTGTTGTAATGGAAACTCATTTTTTGTACTAATGTACAATCTGGCACTTAGAGTTAGTAGTCTATCTATTTGTCTTTCTATTAATAAATTTCATACCTTCCAATTTTGTATGAAACTCGATCTTAATTTTGTTTACTCAAGGATGAGTTTTTAGTCAGTCATGAGGTATGATGAATATCAATAAGATAGGTTGTACTGATATATCCCCATCAATGTAGCCTAATTAGTGTATCCTTGTCAACATATGCTAAGATGTATTGATGTGGATATGTCAACCCTGATGTAATCATTACCTATATAAAATGCAGGTATCCCTCATGTTTATGACATCTTTCGGTCATAGCTTAGCTAAACTCTTGTAGTTTCATTTCTCTAGAGCTAGAATATTTTCCTCTAAGTGCTCACAATGTGGATCTAAGAGATTGTACAGAGTTTTATTCGAGCACCCATGTACCTAAATGCATTGGCATGAACAGTAATAAAATCAAGATTTCATATATCCATTGCAACAATTAGATTAGCTTAACTTTACTTTTCTACACTTTACTTTGATTAATACAATCAATCATAAACATGTAAATACAACTACTTCAAGCATAACTCATTAATGCTTGGTAATCCTAGCAATGGATATTTGATGTGCCCAGTAATAGCCACTTAGTAACCCAGTAGCATCAATACTAATTCAAGATGTGTATGGCAAGTGGAAATAGTTAGTCTAGCTTAGGATAAGTTAGTCAATAGATTAGTTAATTAATTAGACAATTAATTATTCAGCCTTCACTTAATTATCTAGCCATTAGGAGAAAAGTACAAAAATACTTATGAAAATAGATATCATGTGCCTTAACCCATACCTAACCATATGTACCAACTAGACACAAGTGTGAGTTAAGAAGATAATGGCCTTGCAACCCCATAATTCACTGTAAGGAATATTGACCACTTAGGTAACTAAGTTTAAGGAATTCAACCAAATTGCTAGTGAATGGTTGTGATTCGTATTGTTAAGCGTAGGGAATACCCATCACTCATCATAAATACAATTATTCTTTTCTTTTTTATGTTCTACCACTCTAGATAGAGCCATTATAAACAAAGGTGATGAGTGGCGAGGTACCCCTACACTCAACCATACGAAATGAGTGTACCACACGCGATCCGGTCAAACTCTGCAGACCAAATGCCTATGCGCTTCATGGAACACTTAAGGTTAATCATTCGTTGTCTTCCCAGGCTTACTTGTAGTTGTCACGATGTATGGCTAAGTAAGTCCGAGGTATACAATTTTTATAGCTTTTATGTTTTTCTCCTATGCTATGAGGTGAAGGGTTGAGAAACTAACTAACTCTAACTAATGAACTAAGTCTAAATTAACTAGTGTCAGCATCCATTCCCACTTACCGTACACACCTTGAACTGATGCAACCATGGCTACCAAACGCTAATCATCACTGGGATCACCACGCGTAATGCACATGCTCAAAGTGGTCGTACTGAGGCACCTAACTAGGAGGAAAGGGTTGAGAGAATCTATTTAGCCTAAGTGCGATGAGCAGTCGATTCCTTGACTAACCGTATACATCGGGGTGTACGACTACTATTGGGATTACCAAGTAGTCACACTAGATGCTCGTAATCAAGTCGTACTCATACCACAATGTGATGAACATCCGTTCCTCAACTATCCATACACATCCTTAGATGCTCGTAGTTAAGTCGTACTCATACCACATTCTAGGAGTTTGAGGGTGAGAGAGAAAATAATAAATAACATTAAAATAAAATCCTATTCCATGCACTGCAAGGTTTATCTAATCAAGTTCATCTTTATTGCTGTACACAACTTGTGTTTAGGTACAATGTTACTCGAATAAAGATCCGTTCACTCTAGGACTCCTACTGTGAGCACATGGAAAAATATTCTATCTCTGGAGTGATCAAACTACCAAAGTTTCCCTACTTCTAGACCAGGATGGAAAATAAGGGGAGTGCCACCTCTTATTTATAGATTTGGCGGCAAACCGCGATATCGTGGCCTATGCAATATCACGTCTCATCATACCTCCATGACTGAATGAAAACTTGTCCTTGAGTTCCTTACAATAATATTGGGACGGTATGGAATTATTGAGGGGAATGGAACTAATGGGATGACATGTGAACGGATCATCATTACAAGACTTGAAAAAACTAGTGTTCATGACAACAAGGGTGCACACCTTATTATAATGACATCAGGCCTTAGTTGGTAGCTGAGAAAGAGAGAGAGAGAAAGAAGTGTTGCTACTGCCAATGCCAATATTACGCCTTCTTTGTCCTTTCATAAGCGTGCCATCAATCTTGCTCCTTGCATAGCTACTTCAACGTTGCTCCATTCCAAGTGTTTGCTCCAAATCCAATCCATTGTTTGTACGATCATCATCTACACACACAACACAATCTTATATTAGCAAAGGTAAATGAATCATCATGTAATTGATTCCTTGCTTCGGTGTAAGTCCATTGGCTAGGTTGTGGTATGGCTAATTGGGAGATATATTAATGATGACTACCTAAAGGTGTAGGGGTTAGGAAGAAAATCAAAAATTTCGGGGCTAGGAGAAAATCAAAAAAATCAGGGCCCATACCCCCATGACTAATCGCGACCCTTTGGTAGCGTTAGAATGGAGAAAGGAAAGGAGAAAGAAAGATAGATAAAAAGGGACAACTATAGCATCGATGAAATGGATGTCAATATGGTAATGAACAAAATAATAGCTTACAAAATGTTAGGGAAAAGAAGTTAATTGATGCACCAAATAGGGATGTCAGTGGGTCCTCCCTAAAGCAGGCTCATGCCCTTAATGTCCTGACAAACCCACATTCAAAGGGTCCGTAGGCTCTGGGAATGTCATTTGGAACAAGAGTTAAAGTCTTAACCACAAGCGTTTACCAAAAGAAAATAATGCATTAACCAAAATATGTACACTAATGATACAACCGACAATGAGGTGAGTAATGGAGAGAAGGATGGAGAGAAGAAAATGGAATGGAATCCCAAGGACAAGGTGGTGTATAACCCCTTGTGTGTTTCATGATTAATGGGACTTAGCAAATCTCATTCCAACTCTAGCCTCAAACCAACCACATCCAGTGACTTCGCATCAATACAGTTGTCCTAACCATCCTCTTAAATAACAAGAATTCATCTCCAAAGAGTCACCACCATTCCGATGAAACAAGTGAGGAGAGAATGGGAAGCGAGAAGGGCCTTAGTTAGAGGGAACACTTTTGGTTCCATAACCAGTGCTTGTAGCCCAAGTTTATTTCATCTAAGGGTGTGCTTTGAATTCTCACTTTCTTTCTTTTCTTTTCTTTTCTTTTTCTTTTTTGTTTTGTTTTGTTTTGTGTTTTTATGTGTGAGAACCACACCATGCAAAGACTTGATTATTTTTATTGTCTCAACTTCTGATAATTGGGTAAC
Organism: Gnetum montanum; assembly: GCA_015680685.1. Lineage (NCBI taxonomy): Eukaryota > Viridiplantae > Streptophyta > Gnetopsida > Gnetales > Gnetaceae > Gnetum > Gnetum montanum. Next base: position 607,479 of record MNCI01037820.1, read on the forward strand.
ATCGAAATGGCAAGAAAACTCAAGGAGAAAACATCCAAACACCCAAGAGAACGGCCAACACAAATGCATCAAGTTCCCTTGAAGTCACACCCTTTTCAAGCCTTAAGTCCTTCCTTAGTTTGAGAAATGCCCAGTCACCGATTCGTTAGGGTTCTTATTATGAAGGGGACTTGTACATTTCCAAGCCAAGAGAGACCATAAAAACTGGTGGATGGATGGATGAAGTGATCTCATTGCCTGCCATATCAAAAGAAACATACCTTAGTATCAACATTGTGACTTAAAAGTAAAAACCAAACATTAGCAATCAACATGAAAACAGTTCATACCATCATTCCGAATACTTATTGGGTGACAAACTTATAGGGTGGATAACACACACACACACACACAAAATCAAGAAGTATAACGATGTTGTAAAACAAAAACAAGAAAAGTTAAAGAAATTTGTAAAACAAAAATGTGTAAGACAAAAACGTGTAAAAAAAACGTTGTAAAACAAAAACGTGTAAAACAAAACTAAAAAGAAGTGAGGACCCCATGTGATTAGCATAGGTGGCCATCTCCCCCATGACTGAGTTGTAAGGGAGAGATCTGAAATTATGAACGTCTATTTGAATTTCATAAAAGTGCCCAACTTCTCCCAATTAATGATCTTAGATTGAGGGATGGAAGTTGATGACACTCATATTCCAATGTGTCTATGCCTTCGTTGTTGACATGGGTTTCCTCAGTTCATTCCATGCATATTTTTCTACTCCTTCTAGTAGTTGTCAACCATGGGGTGTCTACTACTTCTTGTGTGGTTGCTACATACAGGCATCTTTGTTGCAAAGTTTTAAGGGTACACCTATTACATGGAGGCATTTCCTCCATGTCATCACCTGATGAATCACTGTATGTGATGCATGGAACTTTCCTCTTCTCGATCTTTCCATAAATATTTACCTTAGATATTTCTAAGGAAAGATCATGAATCCTAAGACATGCATCTACTGTACTCAGCCATGCCCTTCCCATTATAATTGGGAATTTCCCTTCGTTGTTGTTCACTTCAATCACCAGGAAATTAGCTAGGTAAGACCAACCACACACAGTGGTAACGATGTCCTCCATCAATCCCAAGGGAATGGTGATGGACTGGTCTACCAGCTCTAGTTGAATGTTGCTCTTCTTAAGCTGGGGCAGGTTCTAGGCATGACACATCTCTCGTGAAATTAAGTTGACTCCAGAACCTGAGTCAAGAAGAGCCCTATGTGGTTCATTTCTGGCAACTTGAAGGTAGATTAAGGGACTTCCAGGATCAGTTAATTTCCTGGGAAGGTGGCCTACCTTGATCCAATCAGTTACGGTATGGGTTAACATAACCATATGTGTTAAGCTCTGATTTTGGACAGAAGGGTGCTCTGAAGTGTTAGATGGTGGAGGAGTGTACATGGACTCAACCGCTTGTTGTTGCCAGAGTTTGTTTGGGCTTTTGGTTCTGAAGAAGGATCTTCTCTTTTTACAGTTATCAGAACCAGCAGTAGGTTGAATATTTACAACTCTCGTAGCGTGACGTTACTACGGTTGAGGAGGAAGTTCCCCTTGCATTGTTGGAGTAGGAGGTGTTATGGGAACTACTACTAGTGGAAGAGGTGCGGATGGATTAGGAGGATGATGTGGGTATGGAGTGTCTCCCGAAGGGGAAGGAGTCCTTCTGAAGTACTCCCGAACTTGGTAGTGGTGGTGGGAAGTTGTGTGACCCATAGAGTCACTTGGAGAAATCGACTGCTGCACATAATATCCATAAGGATCAAGCTGCCGGTAAGGGTATTGATGTGTTAGCAATGGCATCCCCCATGACTATGGGTATTGCCACTGCTGATGTTGTCCAATGGGTTGTGGGGGAGTTCCACTTGGATAATATGTTAATCGTTGATGGAACTGCCTTGGGTTACCTTAGGGATAAGGTAACCTTCGGGGTGTTTGCCATTGGTTAAGTCTCAGATTAAGCGCATACACCCCAGATTCCTGTAGATGTGAGATGATTGGACAACATCCCTTAGGATGGTCATAATGGCAAATCTCACATCCACCGTCATTGTCTGAATTCGAATCCACAACCACATCAGAGTTAGTGATTTTTCCCTTACCCTTGTTATGTGCATGGCCTAAATCTCTCCACTTTGTCTTACCTTTGTCACTACTTCGTTCCAGCTTAGACTCTTCTATGATTTTCAACACAGTTTCAAGTCTAGAGTCTAAGGAACTCCATACATCATCTACCTTAGCCGATAATTCTGTTGTGAGTTTTTGAATCGGCAAGGTTTTTTTGTTCACCAACTCTTCGATTGGTGACTCATCCTTGTCATCACAAAATTTCACTCCCTTCTTTCAAAGAGAGGGATCACGATTGTATTCTTCCGTACTTTCCCTTTTTCGTAGCTCACCTTCTTCATTTGCTACTTGGTCTAACAAGCACTGAACTTCATGGGCTCTAAGTTCTGATAGTCTCCCTTGGGCATAAGTCCCAAGGGTTCTTCTAGTTTCATGTCTGAACCCATCTACGATGTGGCAGAGTTGATCCCAATGTGCATATCCATGGCCCAGGCAACGATGTAACAATGTGTAGTAGCGGGCCATGGCAGCATCCAAGGGTTCATGATTTCCTTGCTTTCATCCTTGGATCTGCTTATGCAAATTGGATACTCTGGAGTACGTCTAATACTTATCGTTGAACAGTTCTAACATCGTACTCCACCTCCTGATGGTTTCTGGTTCTAAGGATCGGTACCAGCTCTCTTCTTCCTTAGTGAATGTCCTGGGAAACAACTTAAGTTTCTGCCACTCGTTCTCAATGTTTTGCAAGGCGCAGGCATCGTGGAATGCCTGTAAATGATGTTGCGGATTAGCGTTGTATCCCCCTTCAAATCGTGGGATATTGTTCATGTCTAAGCATTTGATCCGACTGTCTTTTAAATGCCTTGATGGAATTCTCACTGCCTCCATTATGTCAAGCATACTTCAGGTTGCGAGTAGGGGTTCATCATGATCATCTCTTTCATGATGCCTGTGATGTCTCCGTTGTTCCCTACTCTCCCTTCGTTCATGCCCTTTTCCTCTCTCTCGACTCTCTCGTCAAGGTTTCTCGTTTTTCTTACTTTTATCCTCTTTGTTATGTTCTTCATGATTGCTCCCAGAGGTGGAAGGAGAGGATGAGTGATGAGAAGAAGGAGAAGAAGAAGGAGAACCATTTCCATGGCAATGCTTCCTACCTTCTCTTCGACTGCTTCGACCCCGATTGTGGTGACGATCTAAGTGCCTGTCCTTGTCTTTTGTTCTTGTTCCCTCTGTGAACAATTGGTGTTCACAGGCATCAAAACCAAGGTTATGTATCATTGATCGTAAGTTCTGATACCCAACCTCCTCACTTTCGTTAAGAGGGGGAACATCTCTTGATAGCGAACCAGTTGTGAGTGGTTCACCATCTCTAGTTTCACTAAGGACGTGCAAGGCCTCTTTGCCCTTCAACTATGTATGTTGACTCTCCTTCTTTACATCCCTCATACATTGTGCTTCTGTGGGATGATAATCCCTTGTGTCAAAGTCTTTTGCAACGTATTCATCATAGAGCTTTGTCATGCCTATCTGTGCCAAGGCACGGAAAAGCATGTTAGAGATTGCACGATCTAGAGGTAACACTATGTTACCTTGCAGATCTCTCCAGTGCAACTGTTCATCTTGATGGAAGATAAAAGTAAAATTAGGAATATACTCATCAGGATGAGTATATGTCACTTTGTATTGTTTATGACTTGGCTGATTTTGGCTATGTGTTTTTTATTGCCGACTGTCCTTTGTATGATCCTTAGGCGATGTGCTCTTATGAGAAGAAGACATTGTTGTTGTTGGTGTGATGATTTTACCGTCATTTAATTTTTCGTTTGATTAACCCTAAGGTTCATTTAAGCTCGTAACGATGTGAGTAATATCCTCTTATGTCCTACTTAGCGCACAAACACTTAATCCTCGGCAACGGCACCAATGATGAATGGCGAGGTACCCCTACACTCAACCATACGAAACGAGCGTAGCACGTGCGATCCAGTCGAACTCCATAGACTAAATGCCTATGCACTTCATGGAACACTTAAGGTTAATCATTCGTTGTCTTCCCAGACTTACTTGTAGTTGTCACGATGTATAGTTAAGTAAGTCTGAGGTATATGATTTTTATAGCTTTTATGTTTTTCTCCTATGTTATGAGGTGAAGGGTTGAGAAACTAACTAACTCTAACTAATGAACTAAGTCTAAATTAACTAGCATCAGCATCCGTTCCCACTTACCATACACACCCTGAACCGATGCAACCATGGCTACCAAATGCTAATCGTCACTCGGATTATCACGCGTAACGCACGTGCTCGAAGTGGTCGTACTGAGGCACTTAACTAGGAGGAAATGGTTGAGATAATCTAACTAGCCTAAGTGCGATGAGCAGCCGATTCCTTGACTAACTGTACACATCGAGGTGTACGACTACCGCTGGGATTACCAAGCGTAGATCCTGGATACGCCACTAGGTTACCAAGTAGTCACACTAGATGCTCGTAATCAAGTCGTACTCATTCCGCAATGTAATGAGCATCCGTTCCTCAATTATCCGTACACATGCTTAAATGCTCGTAGTTAAGTCGTACTCATACTGCATTCTAGGAGTTTGAGGGTGAGAGAGAAAATAATAAATAACATTAAAATAAAATCCTATTCCATGCACTACAAGGTTTATCCAATCAAGTTCATCTTTATTGTCGTACACAACTCGTGTTCAGGTACAATGTTGCTCGAATAAGATCCGTTCACTCTAGGACTCCTACTACGGGCACATGAAAAAATATTCTATGAAAAAATATTCTATCTCTGGAGTGATCAAACTGCCAGAGTTTCCCTAATTCTAGACCAGGATGGGAAATAAGGGGAGTGTCGCCTCGTATTTATAGATTTGGCGGNCGCGATATCGCGGCCTATGTAATATCGCGTCTCATCAAAATGTAATTTATTTTGACATGTTATTTTAGATAATAGGTACTATAATTTGAAGGGATGGGAAGGTGCTTGTTTCTCAAGTCATAAGACCTAGGTTTTAGCATGAGTGTAGCCACTCGATAGAGGTTAGAATTTCACTCATCCAGTAATCCTCCCAAGAGTTTGCCTTGGTGGGATGAATATTGAGCCTCTAGGTGATGATCCTATGATCCTATGCTATCATAGATGATGCTACTTTTATAGGTGATTTATTTGGATATGCTATTTTAAATAATTCTACTTTTGTTGAATTGATTAAGACTAACTTTCCTAATCTAGCACTACCTTGTACTATCATTATTAATTATTTTTTCTACTTTCAACATAATGATATTTACTAAGGTCTAAAACCTTTTGTCTTGTATAATCAAATGTTTCTTGGTATTTTATACATGTTTTTTTCTCATAATATCATTATTTGAATTTTTAAAGAATTTCAAAAGTTTAACATTTTTTGAATTTCATTATCATTTATTTATTTTTAGAATGGTTTGTGTGAGCATAATGGTATTCAAACTCATGACCACCCACATAAATAACGAGAGGCCCTACCCCTAGGCAATGAGATGCCCATAGCAAATATCTAAATCTTTTTATTATAACATATCTATGTCTTTGTAACAAAAACCTTGTAAGTATGGGAAACATGACAAAAGTTCATATTGACTTTGAATGTTATCTAGATTTTTTAAGTAGCCAATATCATCAATTTACAAGTTTATGATTTATTTATACTTTATCACCGTTTAGCTTCTCTTTTCCAAATGTTTAAATAGGTACATTCATACAATATTCTTAGTTATAGTTAAAAATTTCCTTATTCATAAATTCTATATATTAGAAATATAATTTCATTGCAAAGTTTATATGGGGTTTAAGACAAATTTTAACAATTCATATACTTTAAGATAAAATGGGATTACAAAAATGTAAACACACTATACTATGACATGACAAAATAAAATAGATTTGGTTAATGTAAATGTTGAAAGATGCAAGCTCTAACTAATTTTTCCTTAAGAAGCTAAGTGTGCTTATGGTAAAATAGAGCAAGACTCCTAAGCAAAGACATTACTATTGCATTAAAAGTTATGCCTAGGTCACCTTAATAGTCTTGCTTACCCGGATCAAACTGGGAAATCTGAGCCAAAAACTAGTAAGATTGGATTGGTATAGTATTTGAAGTGCTCAGTCCAGGAAATTTCAAATTTGAAACTCCCAAGTGCTAGATTCAACATTCAAAAGTTTGAAAAGTCACCATGGCGACGGATTATCTTTCCTTTTAGGAAGGATATTATGGACTTTTGTTGTTTCGTCTGGTCGACGCATGAAGGGAATTTCGTCACAATGCAGTGTTATAGATGAGGATACCTATCAGGGATACGTCATACTGGCCTTTGATTTTCTTTATTATGTAATTACTTTGCACCTTGGTAGGGACGGTTTCCAGAACAGTATTTTACTTCCTTATTTTGACCATTCAAGCTACAATGACAAATACGACTTTTCAAAAAATAAAAAAGAACAAGGCGCGAAAGTCTATATCATGCCTGCGTACTCTAAAATCTTAATCATATTTCACCTAAGTAATGAAAAAATTTGTCAGAGAAGCGTATCCAGAGGTAATGGTGTATGTTACTGAAAAGTATTTTAGAATAGATGCCCAAATATTCTCCATGCAGAGAAACATTATTTTAGAGCAAGAATCTGTTTCCGTTGCCTATGCATCCAATGATGTAATCTAAATTCACAGGTACGAAGGAAGCACATTCCCTTTCTACATATTCTATGAAAAATGCTTTTGGTTACTTATCCTGGTATCAAGGATTTTGAAGTTCATGATATTCTCTGCAATTTAGACTGAGGTACTCTTATTCCAAATGTAAAAGGATTTTGTCAACATTTTATGAATAGTAGAATTATGTACAAATGAAAATGATATGTAGTTTCATAAATTTTATAAATAGTAAAATTCGTGTGTACAAGCCCACAAATGAACCCCTGTGATTAAAACTTTAATGTACAAATTCATTAAAAAGACAAAAACTAAATTAAGTTTGATCAAATCTGGTAACACATCCAACAAGGTAGGGTAAATATCATACTCTACAGAACAACTGCCTGCTGGTATGCTACTTTCATGACTCGTATCATATCTAAACGGATTGTGTTTTCTTTTTTGGCAATGGGCACACCCTTCCATCTTCAGACCTTCCGTGTCTTAATTTAACAACCTGTTGGATGTCATGATGGTTGCAATTGCACATTACAGAAAAAACCTTGGCCTTTCAATTTCAATAAAAATCATTCATGCATTTGATTTATGAAACATGAAATGAAATTCTCCATCAATCAATGATAAAGCACCTTTTTATCCTACACAAGCCGTGTTATGTTATTAGTTCAAAAGGTAAGAAAATGCCCCTACAATACACACTGAACTTGTGCATTCCTCTTTTGATTTTCATATATTACATTAGTCTTCATGATCCATCAAAGTTGGGAAGAAATGTGAATTTTCAAAGTACAAAGGAGCCTTGGACTTTGAACAAACTTATAGGAAATCTCTATCTGAACTTAGTCTATTGGACTCGATCGATTCTGTTAGTATGATGCTATCGAGGGAGTGTTAAAGTTGATTCTGGATCATACCTTGTCCTTGTTGTGGCAGTGTGACTACCGTTATCAATTATGAAATGAGAGTCACTGTTAAAATTCACAAACACTGGCATGGTTGGATTAGCTAAACTGAGTGAGGCATTGGAAAGCATAGACAATACTTTTGACATTGGTGGTCGTAATTCTGCATTTGCTTGTATGCATAGAAGTCCAACATGCATGCACCTCATTACTTGTTCTTGAACACAGTTCAATCTAATGCTTTCATCAACTATATCAAAAATGTTGCCCTCCTGATATAATCTCCACATCTGACAAGCAAAAAAAAGGTAAGGTATTTTCTGTGAGTGGCTCTTTTTTTTTAAGTTTGAATTAAAACTTAACACTAATAGGTTTTATGCAGCCTCTAGTTCTGCGAATTTGAGTTTACCTCTACTAGCATACTTTTTCCATTGAATGAGTCAAAGTCATTGTTCCTTCTTCCACATATTGTTTCCATCACAAGAACACCAAAACTGTAGACATCTGCCTTAATGGATAGCTGCCCTTGCATTGCATATTCTGGTGCCATGTATCCACTGATACAAAAAAGCATAGTAAGGTATTAAAATTGAATGATTATCATTGCAAGAAAAAAATATTTTTTCTAGTACTAGCTGGAAGCCCTGAATTTATTTATTTTCTATTGAATCATTATTTTGATCGAGAGTAGTTACCAGGTACCGGCAACTCTGGTCAGAATCCGAGATTCAGTGTCAGAGAATAACTTTGCTAAACCAAAATCTGCAATCTTAGGTTCAAATTTCTCGTCCAGTAAAATGTTAGCTGCTTTGATATCTCGATGAATAATTTTGATCTTGGAGTCTTCGTGTAAGTACAGCAGTCCTTTAGCAACTCCTTCAATTACATTGAAACGTCCTTTCCAGTTAAGATGTTTTTTCTTCTCGGAATCTGTTACAGAACAAGAAGAGGATTTCTTAAAATGAAAACTTCAGCAACAGTGTGCCCAATAACGTAAACGAGAAGCATATAAATGCAAGAAGATAGTTGATGAAGACTCACCGAAAAGGAATTTGTCAAGGCTACTGTTAGAGAGATACTCGTAAACAAGAATCCTTTCAGAACCTTCAACACAGCATCCTAAAAGTTTCACAAGATTTCTGTGCTGAACATTCATCAGAAGCTTGATTTCATTCATAAATTCGAATTTGGCATGCGAGGATATGAAGTAATGTTTTTTAATTGCTATATTTTCTCCGTTTAGGAGAATTCCCTGTAAAATGACACCAGAAATTATTTTTAAATGCATTTAGCAATGCATTGATCTCAAAAATTGTGCTTTGAAAGAAAAAGAAAACAAAAGAGATGCATTTTGGTGCCCATAAACAGAAACAGCAAAAGAAAGCTGACCTTATAAACTGTACCAAATCCTCCCTGCCCAAGTTTTTGATCATCATGGAAATTGTTTGTGGCAATTCGGAGAGCTTCTGCACTAAAAAGTATACGACCATCCTGGTCCCGAAGATCATCCTCCTCTTCAGGTGGGCTTGAAATCCCTGTCTTCATGGATAATAGTTGTAAACTTTTAATGCAACCGTCAATAATCCCTTTAGTGAATTGAATTGGCTGTTTTTGCAGCAACTGCGTTAAAGTGTAAAGCAATTTTGCATTATTTTATTTAACTT
>MNCI01037820.1:620633-698548 GCA_015680685.1 Gnetum montanum
GAGAAATGGCTAGATGGGAGAGTGCTGAAAAACATCAATGGGACCAAAATCTCAACTTAACATAGGTCCATAATCATAAAAATCAGAAATCAACCTATCTCAAGGAGGAAGAACCATCTTTGCCAATACAACAGTCATTAGAGGAAGTTGAGGCAAAGATCAATAAGATGCTGGAATGGAGACATAAAAAGTGTGGGGAATATATTAATAATATTGGAGATAGATTTTTGACGACCTGAGAAGCAGAACAAAATATCATTAGACAATTGGAAAAAAGGGGTGAAGAAAATAAGAGCTCAACTGTCAATCATACGTCTGAATGTAACATTTTCCTGTACGATCATCCCAAGGGCCAATCCCCAATCTTGTTACATTTATACGAGCATTGGGGAAACACATTACACCCAGAGTTTGTACAGAGATACTATGTTCAATCACAATGGCAACAATCCCAGTCATGGGGGAAGTCATCCCTAAACTAGAGACACCCTTCATATTATCTGAATCCAAATGCTTATCTAGTCCAACATCCTGTTTCCCTAACTGGGTCAACATAATCTATCTTGTCGCATTATGATTCTCCTCAATACTATCAGCCCATGTTCTCAACACAACCACCACCTTGTGTACCTTACACTTCTCCTAAATTTCAACATTCTCATCATTTCCCTCCTTCTACATCGTCACCAGTTGTTCCTAAAGTGTCTGCACCACAGCAACAACCCACGAGCATTACTTGTGCTACTATTGCCAATAGCAACGAGAGACCTCCTCAACATCAAAGGTATCCCTTCTTTAAACATGATCGTAGGAAGGGACAACACAATTCCAAGGCCACTACATTCTCCAACCTAGCACAAGTCCAACATTGTGGTGCATCCTTCTCTTCGAACCCAACGCCTCATGTCACTTCATCAGGGCCACCAATTAACACTCCAACAACCATATGGCCAAATGAATATAGCCATGGAGAGTGACATCCCGATCCTTGCATACCATCTTACGGTCTCAAGTATCATAGTGGGTCAACTCTTTTACCAAGAACCACATCTTATAAATTTCCCCACTACACTTACTATAATCAGGTGTGTGAACCCCAATGGGGCAAGTATGACCAAGTTTTGATATTTCCAACATGCAAGGATCCTCATCTTTCATTTATTAATCCTCGCCATGCTCAACCATTTAGTTATGGGGGATATCCTCCATTCTAATAACAAGAAGGATTAATAACTACTTTTCATTTTCTTTAATTTTACAACTTTTTGTTTTCCAATTTTTCATTTTTCAAATTCTTGTTTTATCTTTTTGTCTTTTTATCTTTTCATATAAGTAATCTCATCTACGAATAAAACACTCATGTGGCTCGTTGGTTGAGGTGTGTTCTATGTTATCGAGTATCGAACGATCAATTATTTGAATAGTAAGCCCATTACACCCACTCATCCGTTCAACAAATAAGAGGTTCTGTTCAAGGGTATAGTGATATTCTTGACATTCTTAAAACTTAAAATTAATTTTGTGTTCATTGTACCCAGAATGAAGAAGGATGGATCAAGACGGAATGATTAGGGTGTGACATCAAGGGGACTTGCGGATTCTCTTTGGTGACATCTATGAGAGTTATCACACAATGTGGTTGTACTAAGATCTTTGAAGATCTAATGCAAAATGGGAGAAAGAGTAATCAAAAGGCACTCAAAAACCCAATGCTGTTTTAGGGGGTTCCACTAGAAAGACATGCACCCATGGCTAAATATTGGTAGCTTCTCTAGATTCAGAAATTCAAAAAAAAAACGAAACAAAGAAAGTGTCACAAAGCAAAAATCACTCCTCCCTTGAACAAAATGCCAGGTGATCATATGCCTTGTTGTTTTGGTACTCTCATAGTCGCTCATCATGAGATGAAACAATGCAGTGTCACTGATCAGAGGAATGGACTTGGTCCTAATCTTGGAACAATAGGTTTATGAGGCATTAATCATGCTTTACATGCAGGATTCATTGTACCTTGGGTTAGTTACCTCATGTCCCAATCTCTACAATCCCTTCTATAACCCGTCTCACCTTGTTGTTTATGTAATTGTTGCTCGTTTCTCGTATAGAGTAGAATTCTTACCTTATTCCAGTGATACTTACATGTGTGTGTTTTGTGGAACTAGTGTGGATTACATCGAACCCTTCTAGTGCCCACGGACACTTTTAAGTGTGATTACACAAGGGCATTATAGGTTGGAACCTGCTTTAGGGAGGACCCACTTGGGTGATTTTTTGTAATTTGCACTCATAACACATCTTCCACACACCATCTATTACCCTCAATATATTTTCAACGATATTCTTTCCCTTATTACTATCCCTCCGATTCAAACGTTCCTATGGACCATCACATAGCCTTTTTCTCTCCCTTATCACTCGAGGTCCTTATTGATAAATTCCACACCATCATAATTTTCATATTTTCAGAAGTAGTTGAATTGCCCTGAAACCCTTCAACACTCATCTAGATGTTCTTATTTTACATCGCTAATTTCAAAAAAATATTAAAATTTTTGTATATTACATAAATGCCCTAACATCGATAGGCGACGATATCTCCTTTCAAAAATATATATATATGCAATCCCCATGTGCTACTTAACATCATTTGCAACTATTCATGTGGGGAAGGTTTTTCCAATTTCTCTCTAGGACTTGTGATTGCGCATTCCTTTCTTTCATATCCATAACTCGCTCGTTGGTCCTTTGATATTCATTCTGTTTGAACCTACTTGAACCTGGAGTGTTCAGCTTAGTCGTGGGGGAGAGGCACATGCTGAATAGTGCATAACCTTTTTGAAATTTTTCATCACCCAAAGGACATTATCAAGGGTAATTAGTTATAAAATTAGAGATAAATGTGACAAAAATAATTTCATCCCTTTAGTTATACTTGGAAACTAGATTTGGAAACCACCTAAGTAAAGAGGATTAAATATTATAATCTTTCAGGAAACGTCACATGGAGATAAAACAAATTCATTAAGGTAAGCAATAAGGTATAACCTAACTTTGGTAACAATCATTTAGTATCAATCAGGAGGACCCTGCTACTGTACAATCGAGGTAGGTAGAAGGAGGAGCTGCAGCAGTGCTTGAATAGGGATAATATCTCACGTTTCCCCAGGATTGTATTTAGGCCATCCATGAAAGGTCCATATTCATTGCAAAGATTATGGAATTAAAATTTGGATCTTTCAAAGAATTTGCTCCGGAGGCCATTAGGGATCGCCTCAAAGGATCCCCATTAGCAGTGCCTCGTACTTAGGGGAAATGTACCAATTTTGGCACAACAAAGAACAAGGCACCATGGTTAACATTTGTGGTGTGACTGTTGATTTCTCTATTTAGGCCATTTCAGAAGTATTAAACATTTTGAATATAGGGCCAAAGGTTGCTCAGTTGTCTACCTGCTCAGGCCCTAATGTGGGACGAGTTTGGTTGGAAAGGGCATATGGCAAGGAGGATAAGACGTTTGGGGAGTTGACGATGGAAGAAAGGATTTATTTCAAAATACAAGCTTATCACCTCTTCCCCACAAAAATCTTAAAAATAATTTCAACATATGGACAAGAGAATGTGCAGTGTTGATGGGAAAGGTTAATGCTAACTTGCCTCATCTATATTTTACGGAGATTTTGAGGCAGTTTGAAGAATAGAAGACAGGGAAGCTTGCATTGTCCTTCCCTTGTTTTATCAAGAAGCTATGCAAATGTGCTGGTATCAGAGGATACACCAATCATGTCCTCCGAAAAGCCCAAAATGCTTCATATGTCGAACTGCTAAAGCCACCAGCTACAAGGAAAATCATAGGTGAGACACTGGGGTCAGAACAAGAAAAAGAAAAGACGGCAAGGCCAACTACAACTTAACTTGCAAGACCCAGCCAACAACAAGAAGTAGGGCCTAGCACAAGCTAGTAGGATCAACCACCACCACCACCACCGTAGGATTATAGACCATTGATGAGCCATCTCAGGGCCATCGCTAAGATGGTCAGTTAGGGAAGTCATGATGATGCAAATCTCTTCTGTGTCATCAATGATTCCATACAGCCCATGGTTTCTTTGGATCACACAAGGGATGAAGTGTCCATCCATATAAGGGGAGGGGAGAGCACTTGGTCACAACAGATCTCAAGGAACACTGCAACCTTTCAAGTGCAATTAGAAACTAGTGAAGGGGCCACGGTGATGGTCATGCAATACCAGAATGCAGCAGGAGCTACAGAAGTCTTCGCAGACCACATTAAAGAATCATTCAATGTGCTTGTTGCACCACTAGTAGATCTCACAAGAGCATAGGATGCTCAAAATCTGGTTGGAACCTCAATGACTTCTACGGAACATGAGGATGTACTTGATTAATTGCTACAAATAGGATAGGTAATGACATCCTTGTTTGACATCCCATAGGATGTTACAATAATCCAATCAAACCTTATTTCCACCAAAGGAAAGCTAGGCTTGATAGAGATGAGGGCCGAGCATGCAGAAGCAGAATTGCAAAGATTGTAAGAAAGGCTCATGACCCTGCAAGCAGCACAGCGGGATCCTTTGCAATTTGTTCTTGCAAACCAGCTAGACATTTTTAGGGCTAAACAACTTACTGAACTAATGGTAGAGAATAAGAAGGTGGTGGAAGAAAAAGAGAAGGCTATTTGGGATGCCTCTGCAGCACAAGCACAAACTTACATGCATACCAAGGCACTCAAGGCCTTGTACTGTCCGAAATCATTGGTCTCCGACTGGAATGAAACAGAAACTTGGAGATCCCTAGACACGCACAGATGACCCTACCTTCACTTGAGGGCAAGCTAGAATTAATGAAGGCAGAGTACCTTGAATGGTCCGCACGCGGATCAGGCAAGGATTTCCCCGAATGTACACCAATATACTGTACGCTAGGTTATAAGTAAACGGCGTAACTAATGTAATACAGAGCGTAAATGTACAGGAAAATAAGTAATAAGCATGCAATAATTACCAAAGAAAACTGTAACAAATCTTACCAAAAATAGATGTGATAATGTTATTGTGAGAATGGAAGTTACAATGTACTGGTCTAACGTAGTTATGAATCTGACACAAGGCGGACGAAGAGCCCCGGTGGATGTGTAGGGATGATTGTGTACTAGTTTAACTGCAGGCACAATGTGAAGGCTGTATGCTTAGCGTGTAGGGTTAAGGTCCAGTGTACAGGGTCTCTGCTTTGCTCTCTAATTTCTCAGCATCTCTGGTTCTCTTTTTTGTCTCTGGTTTGCTCAAAATTGCCAACCCCGATCTAGTGAAAAATTGGAATTTTTATACAAGTTTAGACGTGGGACTCGGGTTTTGAGAGGGGATGATTGGCTATGGAGTGCTAGACTCTCGGGTCGGGTGACATGTGGCGCGTTGACCGGGTACGAAAGAATGAAATTTTACAAGTATACAACATTCTACACGCCGGTGTATACTACTGCACGCCAGCGTATACATGTTGGACGTATGACCTTAGCGTACAGACTTGATCGAAACAAAAGAAGTCGTTCGGCCTTCAGATTTGAATTTGGATGCCATGAAGATGCTGCCTGTAGATGTTTAGCTTGGTTGACTTTGATCTGACATGGCTCTGGAGAGCTTGGATTGGTTTACGTTGTGCTACACACTGGTCACGCACTTTGTACATGCCGAGCGTATACGCTAGGCGTATACACTGTGAATGCATGCTGGGCGTATACGCTCGGCGTATATGCTAGACGTGCAGGATGTACATGCTCAGCGTATGGACTCCAAAATGCATGATGTCAACACCTGATGATTGCTCTGTTTGTGTGAGTTGATGCTTTGTACAAAATCTTGCTCTGCAGTTCTATTTCCATGCTGTCTTCGGGGGTTGCATACTGGGCGTATACGCCAATCATACATGTTGAGTGTACATGTGAGGTTGTGTACGCTGGACATATACGCCAGGCATATACGCTGTGAATGTGTGCTAGGCATATACATTGGGCGTATACACTGAGAATGCATACTTAGTGAGGACTAAGTATCTTGATCTCTGAAGTTGCCATGTTTGATAGCAGATGTCGTCGTGGTCATTAGCGGGTCCCAGGGAACTGCTCCTTGTTGAGTCCGACTCTACTTGAAGCTATCTATGGGGTCCTCAAGCTTTAGTCATGCTAGGGAACATCATGAATTAGCTCGATTCTTGTTGGAGAAGTACTAAGCTCAGAATTTTGTGGTGTTTCATTGGCCCTCTTTGTTGACGCTTGAAGGAATCAACCCGAGAAGCATCGACAAAGAAGTGTAAAATACCACAAGCAACTTGATAGAGACATTGTCCTTTGCCACCTGGCTAGACGTCATCGTACTATGTTTAGTAGTACATAGGATTGGGGAAATGAAATTTTTATTTGATAGGGAAATGGAAACTGTAGGGATTGGTAACCAATGAAGGGCTTGTGCTTGGTGAAGAGGATGTCCGGGTATGTGTGCGGGTTATGCTTATCTTCTTGGGATCAAAGCATGATGTGTACATCCTTTGGCGATACAAGACTCTTGCTTGGTGTTTAAGAGAACTTGTTGGCATAACCAAAGCCACGTGATGATGTGTTGCGTTCTTTGGAGGAACAAGGCCCTTGTTTAGTGTTTAGGGAAAACCTATTGGCAGAGAGCCAAAGTTGTGCAACGGGATGTTCCTTGCTTGTTTTAGACATGAGAGTTTGCTTTCGAGGCAACTACCATCCCATTTTGTGTTTTATGTGGGAAGGGACGATGTTTTTTTATGCACATGCTCAAATGCCATGTTGTGGGTTGTAATTGCTTAATAGTGGCGCAATATGCAATAGTATGTTCAATGTTTCAGGCTATACTGGGTGTGTTCGGAATGTAACCAAGTAGAAGATGTTGAGGGATAGGTGGGATATGTAACAGGAGATGTACTAGTGAATGGCTTGATTAGTCTTGTCACGTGTCTTGTGAACAATGTCTCACCTTGCTGCTTATGAAGAAGTGCATTCTTGTATGAACACCTTTGAATATCATCCTGCAAACACAACTCCAACAAGACAAGAAAACCATGAGTGCATAAGCAAGCTTAGACTTAAATAGCTATTGATGAAACGAAGGCACCAAATGGGATTTCAGGCACTGTATATGAATGGCAGCAATGTTGTTAGGATCAACCAATGGCGAGCGATGTAGCGGTTCTGATGAAGTTTGAATGCAGCCATAGATCGAGGAACCAGAGATGAAATTACCAGTTTATAGTCGTAGCTGACTATCATGGGTTAGTTTTATGTCATGACTCATTGGACATTTCCCGTTTAGCGTCATGGCAGACGGTACATTGCCAGTTTCTAGTCTTGGCAGACCGTGAAGAGGCAAACCAGTTTCTAATCTTAGCAGACTCTGGCGAATGTGACTATGGCAGTTTACTGTCGTGCCAAATGGGTGCTAGTTTATTGTCATTGCAAACACTCTGTGATATCAGTTTACCATCATGATTCCAAGACGAGCTGTGGTATCAGTTTACCATCGTAATGCCAAGACGAGCACGTACCTGAGTCCATGCTCAAATGTGGAATGGCTTCAAGAACAAGTGATTGGTTGAATTTGCAAGGTCATTCCCTTCCATGTCAACTAATTTGAATGATCCATTGTCGTACGCTTTGGTTACTAAGTAGGGCCCTTCTCAATTGGCTGAGAATTTATCCGGGTGTTTCTAAACGCCTTTGAGCACAAGGTCGCCTTCCTTGATAGGGCGCTTATGAACATCGTACCGATGGAATTTGTCGTTGTTGTTTTTGATACCATTCAATCTGATCGAGTGCACGTATGCGTTCCTCCTCCACCGAGTCCAAGTCAATGATGCATAGGTCATTGTTTTGCCCTTTGTCGAGGAGTCCAGAAAGTGTGATCCTTAAGGATGATACCTGTAATTCCAAGGGTAAAACAGCTTCTGAACCATAAACAAGGCTATTTGGCTTTTTACCGATGGAAGTCTGATGCGTAGTATGATAAGCCCACAGTGCGTATACCAGCTGCTCATGCCATCTTTTCTTGCATTGGGTAACCATCCTTTTAAGTACTGCAATGATGGTTTTATTTGTGGCCTTAGATTGCCCATTGCTTTGAGGGTAATAAGAGGAAGAAAATGAATGTTTGATCCCTAGGCTTTTACAAAAAGTTCTGGTTTCGGCACTACTAAATTGTGGCCCATTATTAGTGATGATGGTCATGGGGATGCCAAAATAGGTCACAATGTTTTTAAGGATGAAGTTGCATATGTGTTTAGATGTGGTTTTTCTAAGGGGAACAACTTCTACCCACTTTGTGAAATACTCTGTCACGATTATGATGAAGCTATGCCTTGCAGAAGATGAGGGTGTTATTGGTCCGATAAGGTCCAACCCCCACTTTTGAAAGGGCCAGGTGATTTGCGCTGTGTGCAACTCATTTGGTGGAACATGTATCAGATTACTATGTTTTTGACAGACACTACATTTTTTAGCCTTGTAGAGACAATCATACTCCATGTGTGGCCAATAATAGCCTAAGCGTCTTATTTTTGTTGCCATTGCTTTAGGTGCTATGTGTCCTCCGCATAGTCCATCATGTACTTGCTCAACGATGGTTTGGGCATTAGCGCTACTAACGCACATTAGCAGTATGCCTTCGTAGGAACGACGACACAATGTGTCCCCTACCAGTGCATATTGCCGAGAATGCTTTCGTACCGCATCTTTTTGTGCATTCGTTAGATGTTGTGGTGTTTCACCGTGTAGAAGGTACTCTTTTATGTCGTCATACCATTCTATCGTGTGTGTTGTACTAACGGATGTTATTGGTAATGTATCGAGAGTATTGGTTATGGGTTTAGCACAACTGATTATGGAGCTTGGCAACATATTGCACATGTCAGGTAATATGTTTAGCGTTAGCGTGGCTAGTGCGTCTGCAATGGTATTATCATTTCTGGAGACATGTTGCATGTCCATGTTTTCGAATTACTTCATTAAGTGTGGCTAATTCACAGTATGGTTGTAAATGTTGCGCTTTACATGTATAAATGTCTGTGACTTGGTTTAAAACTAGTTTTGAGTCTCTCTTGACCACAAGTCGTGTGATGTCTGAAGCTAGTGCTGCCATGAGACCTCTAAGGAGACCTTCGTACTCTACTATGTTGTTGGTACAGTGAAAGTTGAAACGATAAGCAAAGGGTCGGATCTCCCTGGAGGGATAGGTGATGACGGCAGTAGCACTTCCCCCTCGAGAGGTGAATGCTCCATCAAAGTTCAAAATGGCATCGTAGTCNCATTATGGAAGAGGTAATGTCGCCATTTCTTTAAGGAAGAGGTAAGAGCCAAACATGACCTCTCCACCTCATTATACCTCTTCTCATGGGCTACTAATGCATAGCTTAAGTAATAGACAGGGACTTCAGTTCCATCATCTTGTTTCTGGAAAAGCATGGACGCGATTGACGAGTCTGAAGTGGTAAGGTAGATGTAAAACGGTTTATCATTTTGAGGTGGATAAACTGTGGGTAGTTGAACAAGTGTTGTTTTAATATTGTCAAATGCTTCCTGGCACTGTGGAGTCCATTCAAAATGGATGTTCTTGCGTAGCAAGAGGTTCATAGGTTTCAACTTGTCCGTTAGTTTTTCTATGAAACGCCTAATGAACTATAATCTACCTTGTAGAACTCGGAGCTCAGTAAGGTTGCTAGGTGGTTTTAAGTTTTTTATGGCCTTAACTTTATCGGGGTCTACTCGTATCCCTACTTCCAAGGCTATGAATCCAAGAATTTTGCTTGTTTTGACTCTGAAGACACATTTCTTTGGGTTAAGTCTCAGCTCATATTTTAAACAACGCTTTAGTACCAAATCTAGATCTTGTACGTGTTGTTCTAATGTCTTTGATTTAACCACAATATCATCCACATAGTCGTTGAGCGAGTGCAGCATGTAATCATTAAAAATAAATGTCATTGCCCTTTGATATGTGGCCCCAGCGTTCTTGAGACTGAAGGGCATCATTGTGTAACAAAAGATACCCTACGATGTCATAAAGGTTTTCTGAAGTTGATGCTCTAGGCTAATGCATATCTGGTTATATCCTGAGAAGCTATCCATAAAAGATAACAAGGCATGCCCAACGGTTGAGTCAACAAGTTGATCGATGCTGGGTAGGGGAAAATCATATTTTATGGTTACAACGTTGAGATCTTGGAAGTCAATGCATAGGCGAATGCTTCCATTCTTTTTCGGGACAATGACCATGTTGGATACCCAATCGGCGAATGAAACCTGCCTAATAAAGTTTGGTGATCTCATTGCGAACTGCCAACGCTACCTCAGGCTTGACCTTCCATGCCTTTTGTTTTACTGGCCTTAATTTTGGATCAAGGATAATATTGTGCTAGACGATTCGAGGGTCTAACCTGGGCATGTCAGTGTAAGACCAAGTGAATGCTTTTATGTTGTCTTGAAGCACATCTTCATTGTCTTTGGCCAGTTGAGGTTGCAATAGTGTACTCAATTTTAATATCTTTATTTCACCGTCAGGCATAGCGACGGGGGTTTCAGTCAACGGGTCTTTAGTGATGCTATCAGCTTCTATGTCGAGGGATTTTTTCATACCTTTGTAGCTGTCTAGCGTTTATTGTGTTGAGGCTATGATTGTGTCGTCCGTTGATGTACCTAAGCTGATGAAATTTATGTCGATTTCTCTTGTGATCTTTCCGTATGGTCCATCGATGATCAATGGTGTGGATAAACGCTGACAATCCATCAAGCTTGCTCCTACTAATAAACAGAGGGCAGAGTGAGCTAGTAAGTGTTGTTACGTGTTCCTTGGCAACGTAAATCATGTGTACGTGTACGGTGGTATTTTAAGGCCTTACCGGGCCGTGTGGGGCAGTTTAAGGCCTTACTGGGCCGTGTGTGGCAGTTTAAGGCCTTACCGGGCCATATGGAGCAGTTTAAGGCCTTACCAGGCTGAATGGGGCAGTTTAAGGCCTTACCAGGCCGTGTGTGGCAGTTTAAGGCCTTACTGGGCAGAATGGGGCAGTTTAAGGCCTTACCGGGCCATGTGTGGCAATTTAAGGCCTTACCGGGCCGTATGTGTGATTTGACAATGCCTAGTCGCCGTATAATTTGCACTGGAGATTTTGCGCCAAAATGTTTAGTGTGGGCATCCGAAGTTGGTTTACTACAGATTACGGTATGTGGCAATGTTTGTTATCTCATCATTTTGTTTTACATATTCCTCATTCTTTGTAATTTAAATAATTTTTAATTAAAATTAATAAAATATTAAAAATATTTAACAAAATCAAAGGTGGCGGCGATGGCGGTGGGGTCTACTCAACGCTATATATAGCGTAAGACTATCAGTTGTCAGAGGCACCGTGAACTTGAAGCAAACTGGAGTATGAGCGTAAACCCAAGTCGCGATGTAAGCGTAGAAGCTGAAACCCCAGCGTAAGCGTTGAAGCTCAAACCCCAACATAAGCGTAGAAGCTCAAACCCCAACGTACACATAGAAGCTCAAACCCCAGCATAAACCTATTAGTTTCAGCGTACAGGATGCCGAAATGGGCAAGGGCAAGGAGGTAGAAGGCCAGGGGAGGAAGGGGCCCGACTTGACTTTCACGAAGGAAAGTGAGGCCATGCTACAGTGTTTGCCTAGGTCTAGGATTCCCTCGTGGCCTGGATCGGCACACAGGTAGCCTCTAATCTTACCTCAGTTAATTATTTTTATTTGTACTTGTTATCTGGCGTAGACAGTTTTGGCAGCGTACAGGGTCTATACGCTGGGCGTAGCTAGTTTTCACAGCGTGTGGGATCTGTACGCTAAGCATAGATTCGCAGCGTAAAGGATCTGTACGCTAAGTGCAGATTCGCAGCGTAAAGGATCTGTACGTTGAGTGTAAATGGGCTTCGCAGCGTACAGGGTCTGCACGTTGGGCGTAAATGATTTTGATAGCGTACAGAGTCTGCACGCTGAACGTAAATAGTTTTTGCAGCGTACAGGATCTGTACGCTGGGCGTAAATGATTTTGACAGCGTACAGAGTCTGCACGCTGAACGTAAACAATTTTCGCAGCGTACAGAGTCTGCACGCTAAACGTAAACAGTTTTGGCAGCGTACAGGATCTGTACGCTGGGCGTAAATAGTTTTCGCAGCATACAGGGTCTGTACGCTGGGCGTAAACAATTTTCGGAGAGTATACGCTGAGTGTAAATAGGTTTTTGAGAGCGTATATGCCGAGTGTAAACAGTTTTTTGATTTTTTTGAAGTATTGGCCTTCAACATGGAATTTTGTTTCTCTATTTCATTTTGGTGTATAGTTGATTTATCATGGCACTCTGGTTATTTGAAGGGATCTTAAGCCTTTTCTCCTGGTGGTTAAGCTAGTTGGGATACTAGCATGGTTCAGGCCCCTTGATACCGATGAACCTGCCCTTGATCTGACCATTGATAACAATGGGGTATGGTTCAAGGAAGGGGCCTGTGAATTCCTTGCTTTCATCCTAGACAAATTCAAGGTAGTGGTATGGTCACAATTAAGCGAACAAGTGGCGTGGAGCATGCTCGAAGCAATGTTACCAAGATCGTCGGATGGCATCATGGTTTTCATGGTGGACATTAATGAAGGGTCTCTTGTGATTGAGGAAGGTCCCTCTGGAGGGCCCAGATTCACTTGTCCATTATCGCGTGTGTGGGACTTATTGCCACAAGGGCCTGAATATCTCAATAACACTTTGTTTCTGGCTACACGTGCACACACATTATTTCAGAACCCTCCTAGCACGGTGTATAGGGTAGAGAGGTAAGGTTGTTTAGTTTGTCATTTCTATTTTTGTTGTTTAGTGTTTGTTCCTATTCTGACGACCGTTCTGTTGCAGGCCCCAGGTTGATAAACATGGAATATGCATCAATGATGATGGGCTTGCACTGGCTCATACTACTTTGGAGACCTTCATGGTAGGCCCTACCCTCCGCGGAGCCATATTAGCTCAGACCAAGGGTGACATTGTTCATTTCCATAAATGGTTTTCCAGGGCATTTGCACAATGCACGGCTCGTGGGTGGCTGCATGGATATTGGTCGCACAATGGACCAGTTTTCCCTCATGATGCTGACTTGGGTTCTGGCACCTCGAAGTCCACAATTGAAGGTAAGTGATGATATTTCCTAGATGCCTTAGTGTGTTTGTTCAGCTACTGGTGGTCATACTGATGTTATGATTTTAAATTGTGTTTATAGTTAATGTCCCCCGCCCCGGCGAAGACCCTGTTACAACAGGATGAACTGAGAGTACCCTATCGATGAAGTTTGGGGAGATCAGCAAGGCGCAGCGATGATTGCGTACCAGTGCCCCACCATCTATTGTCCATTGTTTGGATGATGCCGGCCTCATGGAGTTATTTACAACCCCGAGCCTTGATGTGTCCATAGCTAAAATGATTGGAATTGTTGATTCGTTCGACAACTCCGTCACCTACTACAACACCCGTATTAAGGATGTCAAGAGTGTTTTCCATCTGTCAACTAAATTCTTTTCAGACCTCTTCAGTGTACTAGCAGATGGCGTGAATGTGGTTTTGGATAGGGCACAGAAAGAGCTCCATGTGGTGCGTAAGCTAGAAGATTGGTTAGGCATTGTCAAGGGCTCCAAGAGATTTCCTATGCAAGGGACGTCAAAGGTGGTGGAAGTTAATGAATTGTATCCCCTGTTTAGGGCATGGGTGTTCTCTAAATCCCTAGGCCCAGTTTTTCTTGTCGGGTTTCCATAGGGAGATAGTGTGATTGTGTTCAAACGTTGAGGCGCAGTCCCATTTTACATTCGCATTCTTTGCAGGTTATCTACGTCGCTTGGCCAAGTTTTTAGTGGTTCGTGTAGATAATAAATATGTCCTATGAGATCATACTCAGTTATCTCGCCTGTGGATTAACCATTTGTTCAAGATAGCTAAGTCCCAAGATGCACTAGAGGGGATTGATGAATCTATGTCCATCACGACAGAGGGGTCATCTGGTACTTCAATCCATACACGTGACAGCATGGGGTTGGAACCAGACAATGTGCCCTACACTACAAAGAGAGTTGAACGGGTCATCAAGGAGACCATCGGGAAAGCCAAATCGAAGATCCCGAAGCGTGAACGTCCTAAAGAGGTGGCCTCAACTGTGGAAGAGCCAAGGGTGAAGCGAATACAGTTCAAAATGCCTGTTCGAGGTAAGTAAGCTTGGCGCACTTATTTCATCTTATTCATATTTTTCGTTTCGACCGCTTACATGAAACTAATGCCTTCAGACTTGACTCAAGAAGTGAGGAGATAGGAGTTAGAGACCATTATCGAGGAGGAGGAAGCTACAACGGACTTAATAATTGAGGAGGAAGAGGTCGGCAAAGATCAGGTGGAAGGGACGGAAGAGCTAGCGGAAGACACCACGGAGACAGAACTGGTCGATGACCAGGGTGGTGTTGATGAAATGTTCAGAAGCTTCCTTAAGGGAAGATTGGACCTTGGTGACCCTCCAAACCCAGAAGGGGACAGAGAACACAGTATATTTCCTTTTGTTTTATTGTGTTGCTTTGTGAATCATTCTTTCTATGGTGTTTTACTTTTATGTTTTTATCCCTTCCAGACGAAGGTAGGACAATTCCTACGATGCGGTTGGAAGTGCCTATGAAAGAGGCTCCCCCTGAAATGCCCCCTGAGGCTAGTCCACCTCATACTCATAGATCATTTTCTTGGACCAAGATGCCAAGAAAAATGGATTTTATCACTAGTATCGTTGATGAGGTGGTTGAACGCATTCAGCAAGCCCACCCTGAAATAGGTACAAATGTTTCGAGCCTTTTGCAACTTTCAAGTTTCACACCCCTTTTTGGTCGTCTAATGTTTAATGCATGTTCTTTTCATGTCTGTAGAAGCCAAGCTGATGTGGGATCCATCTAAGGTTGTTAGCATTGAAAGTTTGCCTGCACTATCCCCAGAAGTTGAACAGATACCAAGGCCAATCTATGACGAGGTGGTGGAAGGTCTTGTGCATAATGCCAAATCACTTTGGACCTGTAGGCGTTCCATCGAATAGTTATGGTTACAAATCCAGTCAAAGGAAAAAGAGGTTTCTGAGTTATCAGTTGAACGTAATGATCTCAAGGCTCGGTATGAGTTCGCCTCGGCCAGACTAACAGGTGATCATTCTTGGTGAACTTTCGAAATCACTTATACTAGATATTGGAACCTGCTAAATCGCCATGCATCACTGACTCAGAAACTAGCAGATCGTAAGGCCCAGGTAGATCTATGAACCTCAAGTGCCAGGATTGGAAGGCTTTCGCTTCCAAGGTGCGTAAGTGGGATCAAGATGAGAAAAACCACAAGCACCATTACAAGAAATCATTGAAGGAAGTATCCATAGAAAAGCGTCAGCTTGAAATGTTTGTAGAGGGTCTGTGTCTACGTTCTGCATTTGATACCTTTGCTAAGAATACAATTGTTGAGATGGAATCGCCCATGAGGGTAATTACGACCACTTTTAGGGAGGTCTCTGTGGGTGTTTTCCCGTTGAAACATCCTACATGGTCAATGGTTGACAAGGGGAAAACCTTGGCGAACGTCGACCTAGGCCTTGATGGGACTGACTGGGCTAGCATCTCAGAGGAGGAAATTCTCCGCCAACTGGAATTCAGTTTAGGAGGGTCCCTTTCGGTAAGCATTTTGTTGCCATGAAATTTGTTCATTGAGTAATGTTTGGGAGTTTTCTCTTTTGTTCTTGTGTTGATTGTTTCTTTTGCGTTTTATAGGGTCGAGGTGACAACGATGTTCAAGAAGGTAGCCCCAGTGGAGTGGGGGCCCATGATGCCAGTGAGTCTAAAGGGGACGACCCTCCCGTCCCTGATGTTTGATTTTTTACTTTGGAATTATCCTGGCTCACATTTTTATGTGAATCATAAATTGAATATTTTGAGTTGTATCGAACGGATGAGTAGAATCAGTTAACTATTGTACTTGTCTAACTGTATATCACTATATGCATACATATATTTCTACATTTTTTGTGGATTTTAAGTTTAAATGTAAACACGACCTGGCAATCCAAAATGTTTTGGTTTGTTTTGTAGTTTAAGCGTAATGTACGAAGTAGGAATGTAAGTAGGAATGTAATTATAAGCGAAAAGTAATCGCGAAGACTGTTATTGATAGACTGTAATCGAACAATGAACTGGAATTTGCAAGAAAAACAAAGTGTAGGTAGATGGTCTAGTTTAAGGTCATTTCGGGCCACATGCACTAGTTTAAGGCGATTTCGGGCCATGCATAAACAAGGGTAGTTTCAAGTGACACGGGTGGATTTCTTGGTAGACCGATCATTTCTGATCGTGGCTAGTTTTATGTCGTTGCAGAAATGATAGTTTAACGTCATTCTGGACCTAGACATCATTTATTGGTTTAGTAATTTTTTGATTTTTCTCATTTTAATGTTAGGAGTAGCATTAACGGGTATGATTCTATATTCAGCATCTCCTTCGCTGATCACGTTGAATGGTAATTCAGCCCAAGGGACGTCTGAAGAAATAGTTCCCGCGTTGGCGCTTTCTGGCGCTTCTGCATGTACTGTGGTTTCTGTGTCAGTTGTAGTTTCTAAGTGAGGTTGTATATGTACTATTTCAGGCCTGAGTATTTCTATGTTGGGTAAATTTTCCTTTGTGTCTAAGAAATTATCGCCTACCGGTTGCGTACATCTTTGTTGTTCATTTGTATCATCTTGTTTAGGCTCTTTGAGTTTAACCTCTGAGCCTTGGTCTATATCTGTATACGATGAGATGGTAGGTGTAGCAGCCTCCTCGTGTATAATGATTTCGCCACCTTCATAAGGCAGGTGAATTTCTTGGTATATGGGGGAAGAGACTGCTTTCAGTTGGGCTAACCAAGGCCTTCCCAATATTAGGTTGAACCCTGGCATTTCATTGATTACCACAAAGTTGGCAGATGTGGGGAATTGATCCCCTGCTATATAGTCTAAAGTCACGATGCCTTTGACTATTACGTGTGATCCACTGAACAACTTCAAACACATAGTAGCGGTTGGTCTTATTAGCTTCGTAAGCTCCAATTGTTCAATGATGGGATATGGTACTACGTTTGTAGTGGCTCCATCATCTACATGCACTCTATGTATCTTAAATTGATCTATTTGTATCGTTATGAACATAGGTGTGGTTGTTACCTCCCCCGTTTTCTCATCCACTTTGATGTTGTCATTGTGGAAACTTAATGGCTTAGGAATTGACCCTTGAGGCGAGTACATTACCACATGAATTGAAGGTTCATTTAGAGGCAAGTCTTCGCTTACTAGGATGGAAGTCAACATGCGTACTAGGGCTTCGCGATGGGTTTGAGATGTTAACACCAGGTCGTATAAGCTCAATGAAGTGTTTTTTTTATTTACATGCCTGCGTGACTTGTGTTAGAGCTGTTGCTAGATCTCTACTATTTGGCGTATGTTTGTTAGCAGTGATTTGGTCCATTGAGCCCAATAGTTTTATTTCATGCATAGTTGGTTTGTCATTTTTACCCGGAACCGTTGATTTGGGTGTATCATGTTTTCTGAATGATTCACCCTCATAGAATGTGTCTGATTTATCATTAGGTGGTGTCATGGGTATTGCATTTAGTGGGGTAGGTTTAGGAGGTCCTAAGGCCAGTTGTTGGCATTCCTTCTCCAGGCGTTCTCATGTAAGCCTGTCTGCCAGGCGTTCTCGTGTGTGGCATGGGAGTGTAGTTGGTTTCAGAACCTCAGGTTGCTTTGGAACCTGTACGACACATGGGGTAGGACGGGATTGTGGTTGTACGGTTGCATGCAGTTGAGTGTTAGGCTGGCTAGGCATCTTGATGACATAAGGGGTCGATTTATTCTATGTATGCGAAGTGGAGGACTGGTGGTCACCAGGACGTTCGGGTGTCCTAACGACATATGGGGTTAGTCTAGCTGGAGGTTGTACCTCCACTATTGCGACCACAGGTGATATTCAGACTACGTAGGGAGTGGGCCGAATAGGAGGTGTTTGTGTGTTTGCGGTAGTAGTGGCGGGAGGTACACGCACGTATGGTTTTTCACATGTTGGTGTGATAGAAGTTGCTGTGGCAGGGGGTATTCAAATGACATAAGGTTTCTGTGGGAAGTATGATGGTTGAGGCATAGGTGTTTGTACAGTGGGAGGAATGTGCACTACAAATGGTTTCTTAGGTACCTGCTGCTCATGATCAAAGTGTACGGTGTTAATGTTAGGTATTTCCAGTTCGTTATCGAAGTAGATGATGTTAATTACCTACGGTTCTTCTTTGGTATTTAGAGGATCTTTATATACGCCCATGACCTGGTTTTGTGGTTGGACCGAGTTGGCTTCATCAAAAGTGATTTAACCTCCATCTATCATCTGTTGGATTTCTTATTTTAGGGTGAAATAATAATCAGTGCCATGCCCATTACGTTGATGATAATCGCAAAAATAGTCCATTCTAAAGCCTTTTGGTACTGGGGGCTCGTCTAGCATTGCCAGGCTTGGGTTCTGAACCAATTGACAGAACCGATCATGCCTTTGGATCGCTATAGGGGAAAATTTTTTATGTTTCATCAGTCCTGCTTTCAAGAGTTGGTTGAATAGTTGCGATGGCTTCATGGGTAGTGATGTGTATTGGGAGGGGTCCTTCCTCTCGAAGTTTCTTGTATGACCCGGTGTTGGGTTTTGTGATGTTGATGATTCAGGTGCCATTGCAGGAGTGGGTTTAGCATAATTAGAAGGGGTAGAAGGTGGTTTGCTTTATTGTCCCACATTCGCTTGTTGTGTTTCCGCTACTGCTTCTATATTTATTTTAATCTTTTCTTTATCTTTCTTACTATGTTGATTCTTAAAGGCTGAATATGCAGGATCGTGGCTATTTTGGGCTACCTCCTCTATGTTCTTAATCTGTACAAACGCTTGACTTAGAGTGCGTGCATTGAGATAATATAGTTTGGATTTGACAAAATCGTTGATAGCCCCTTTTAGAATCATGAGGAGATACATCTCCAGGATCGGCTCGTGGAGCTCATTGAGAGCAGCACTCCACCGTTGGATGAATTTTTGGACAGGTTTAAGGGGTTCCTGCTTAACCTGTATGAGGTTGTCAAGTGTTGCTTCAGGCTTCAAATTATACTTAAACCTGGTAATGAATTGGTGTAATAAATCTTCCAGAGAAGATATTGAGCTTCGTGGCAAGGCCCGGTACCAATCAAGTGCTCTCCCTGTAAGGGACATGGGGAACACTCGCAAAATGGCATGTGGCCATGCCTGAAGTAGTGTGCACTCTAGTCTAAATGTTATGAGGTCAGCGTTGGGGTCTGTCTCCCCATTGTATTTAGTCAGCGTGGGTAAGGATACACCCTTGGGTAGTGTTAGAGGTGGAACGGAAGAGCTGATAGGGTCATCGTGATAGAAGTCCACTACCTTCAACTCTCCGTCAGGGGCCATTTTGAGGCGTTTCACCTCGTCAGTTAGCTCCTACATTAGCTTTTTAGCGTCAGCCCCATCTTGGGCACTAGGTGAGATAGCAAGTTGGGGATGTTGTACGATATACATGTTAGATTATTGCATAGTGGGCTGGAAAGTAGAAAGTTGTGTGGTTGGAGGCTGCACTTGCGAAATATTTGTAGTGGGTGGTACGAAGGGTGGCACGTTGTAGGTAAGGGGTTGCTATTGTCATTCCGGTTGTACTTAAGGGATGTTAGCTGGTAAGATTCTGTGGGGAAGTATGTTATAGGGGGGAGGTTGATGCGGTTGAGCACCAATCGTTGTCCATTGTCCGGTCATGCTTTGTGTAGGAATCCCCTGAACCTGTTGGGTTACAGTTGTAAAGGATGCTCCTTGGGTTGGGATCCGCAGTATGTAATGAGTGGATGTAGAAGCCGGTATTACATGCGGCATCCCGATCACTTGGGACGGGAAGGTTGCTCCTACATCATTTTGAGGAGGTTGTATTTGCGAGAATGGAGATACCATTGCAACGGGGGGAATAGCAAGGGGAAGTGTGTTGAGTTGCGCATCAGTTACAAGAGGAATATGGATAAGTGTGGATGATTCTTGTTGAGGTATTTATGCTTGGGTGATTTTAAATGGTTGGAGGGATGTGACTTCTCCTGTGGCTGGATGAAATAACGGGTTTACATAGGTTTGTGGACTAAGAGTATGATATGAATCTTCATGCTTGGATTGAGCTGCGAAGTCATCTTCCTCTTCCAATTGAGGATTTGCCAGAGATTAGTCTAAAGACTGACTCCTTTGTAGGAGGAGTTGTGAGATCAGCTCAGAGTAGTGCTCTGGGAGAGGGATGATATCATACGAGGAACGGATGAACTCATGTCCTCCCCTATAGAAGAGTTCGTATTGCCTCTTAACCTCCATTTCAGTTTGGTCTACGGCTAGGCTGGCTTGTATTTTTACGCATATGAAATTGTATTGCTCTTGAGTTATGATGTTAAATGATGGGTTCCTCCCTTGCAATCTAAGAGACTGACGAGGTCCCATAGTGGGTTGTACCATGAGTTGTTGAATGGCCATGGTGCCTACGATGTCTGTGACTAGCTTGGTTATAGCATTGGGGTTCGTAGTGTTCATGATGAATGATTGTGAATACAACACGGTGGAAGGGGTATGAGACTAGTATACCTAGTATGGCGTAAACCTACATTCGCTGCATAGAGCGTATAGACTGGAAATCAGTGTATAGGCTTCAACAACTAGTTTATAGTGACAATGTGCAGGTATACGTTAAAACGTGTAGGCAGAGCAGTGTACAGTGTATACCGAGCAACGTAGACAGAGTCTATAGCGTACAACATAGACAGAGTCTGCGTACAGCATAGAAAGAGTCTACAGTGTACAACGTACAGCGTATACAGCGTACAGCGTACAGCGTATACTGAACAGCGTAAACAGAGTCAGCGTATAGCATAGACAAAGTCTGTAGCGTACAACGTACAATGTATACAGCGTACAGTGTATACTTAACAGCGTAGACAGAGTCTGCAGCATACAACGTACAGCGTATACAGCGTATAGCATACAGCATATACTGAACAACGTATAGCATAAACTGGGCAGCGTAGACAGAGTCTATAGCGTACAGCGTACATCGTATACTGAACAGCATATAGCGTACATTGGGCAGCATAGACAGAGTTGACGTATACCTAGCAGCGTAGATGTTGGGAATTCTGTAAAATGGGATGTCGATGCAGGAATTTTAGAACTGGGTTTAGTGTCGATGCAGTATGAGTCTGGGAAGATCGGGGTATGGAGCACAGTAAGTTTTAAGTAGTTTCATGCCCTTCTTCTAGTGTCATTTTCTATACTGTTCGAAATCATCGGTCTTGTGTTGGAATGAAACAAAAACCTGGAGATCCCTGGACATGCACAGAAGACCCTACCTTCACTTGAGGGCAATTTGGAATTAATGAAGGCAGAGTACCTTGAATGGTCTGCACGTGAATTAGGCAAGGACTTCCCCGAACGTACACCAATATACTATACGCTGGGTTATACGTAAACAACGTAACTAATGTAATACGGAGCATAAACGTATAGGAAAATAAGTAATAAGCATGAAATAATTACCAAAGAAAACTGTAACAAATCTTAGCAAAAATAGATGTGATAATGTTATTGTGAGACTGGAAGTTACAATGCACTGGTCTAATGCAGTTGTGAATCTGACACAAGGTGGACAAAGAGCCCCGGTGGATGCGCAGGGATGATTGTGTACTAGTCTAACTGCAGGCACAGCGTGAAGGTTGTATGCTCAGTGTGCAGGGTTAAGGTCCAGTGTACAGGGTCTCTGCTTTGCTCTCGAATTTCTTAGCATCTCTGGTTCTCTTTTTTGTCTCTGGTTTGCTTAAAATTGCCAACCCCGGTCTAGTGAAAAATTAGGGTTTTTATACAAGTTTAGACATGGGACTCGGGTTTTGAGAGAGGATGATTGGCTGTGGAGTGCTGGACTCTCAAGTCGAGTGACATGTGGCGTGTTGACCGGGTGTGAAAGAATGAAATTTTACAAGTATACACTGTGCTGCACGCTGGTGTATACTGCTGCACACCAGCGTATACACGTTGTACGCCAACGTATACATGTTGGACGTATGACCTCAGGGTATTGACTTGATCAAAACAAAAGAAGTCGTTCGGCCTTCATATTTGAATTCGGATGCCATGAAGATGCTGCCTGTACATGTTCAGCTTGGTTGACCTTGATCTGACACAGCTTTAGAGAGCTTGAATTGGTTTACGTTGTGCTACACACTAGTCACGCACTTTGTACATGTCGGGCGTATACGCTGTGAATGCATGTTGGGCGTATACGCTCGGCGTATACGCTGGGCGTGTAGGATGTACATGCTTAGCGTATGGACTCTAGAATGCATGATGTCAACACCTGATGATTGCTCTGTTCGTGTGAGTTGATGCTTTGTACAAAATCTTGCTCTGAAGTGCTGTTTGCATGCCATCTTCAAGGGTTGCATACCGAGCGTATATGCCAGTCATACATGCTGAGTGTACATGTGAGGTTGTGTACGCTAGGCGTATACATCGCGCATATACGCTGTATCTGTTGGGCATATACATTGGGCATATACGCTGAGAATGCATACTTAGTGAGGACTAAGTATCTTGAGCTCTGAAGTTGCCACGTTTGATAGCAGATGTCGTCATGGTCATCGGCGGGTCCCAAGGAACTGCTCCTCGTTGAGTCTGACTCTGCTTAAAGCTGTCTGTTGGGCCCTCAAGCTTTAGTCATGCTAGGGAACATCATGACTTAGCTCGATTCTTGTTGGAGAAGTACTAAGCTTAGAATTTTGTGGTGTTTCAGGCCTTACAAGAGGAAAACAAGTAACTTGTTGCTGTAAACCTTCAATTGACCTTTGTGGAGAAACAAAGAATGTTCTCGAAGAACATTTTCAATAGTTGCAAGAACAACTAATCAGGGTCAACCAAGACATGAACCTTTTAGATAGGGAAAATCGAACCCTGTTGATGGAGGAGGTACATGCCATCCATTAGAAGATGGCTATTGAAATAAGCGCATGGCAGAATGAGGCTAAACGACATGAGAAGCTAAAGGAGCACGTTCAGGACCAAGTGGTGATGTATAAATAGATCATCGAGAAGGAGATCCATATGGCCAAGGCCCACATCAACGCTCTCAGTGCTCAACACACTAACTAGCGAGCCATATTGGACACATACGCATTTGTCCACCAGGTGGAAGTTAAGAATCGAGACCTACAGATACAAGACCTTACAGAGTACATGGAGTTGATGAATCTATGGTATGCCAACCTTGCCATGTTAACAACAGGGCACCTGAGAAAAGAGCTTGAGAAACATGTAGCCACCACCTATGTCACATATGAAACAGAATTTGCAGAACGCAAGAAATTATTGCAAAAATTGGAGGTTGAAAATTCTAAACTCATGGTGGTTAAAGTAAGCTACCAGGGGCAAAAATGTGTTGCAACAGACTTGGGTCGAGCCTGCATATTTTCAAGAATACAGAGACAAAGCTAGACATTACAAGGAGGAACGGTGGGTGTTTGCAACCTGGTATGTCAAAGCAAATAAAATGTTTCCACAACTACTCTTCCCATGGGAGGTGCCGACTCCATCAAACATCGAAACATTGGCATGGATGGCATAGGATCCCCAAACCGAAGAGGAGAAACTTTAGGCCATTCTTGAACGCCATCAAGTCCCAAGACCTGGAGCACAAGACAAGGAAAAGGCACCCATGGAGGAGCCACAACCACTAGGAACTACATGAGTTCTACCAATTGTGTAGCTATAGGATTTTCTTTTGCATTCTCCATGTTGTGTCTCAATTTTGTTCTAATTCCACACTACCACATGAATCCATTCTCATCAGTCAATAATCCCATACCTATCCACTATGTAATCAATAGAGCTTGTTCTCACTTTAACTCGAGGACGAGTTTTCATTCAATCGTGGGGGTATGATGAATCATGAATTGTTGGCTACGATATCGTAGCCATGATATTGTGTATGCGATATCACATACGCAATATCACAGCCTAGACACGATATTGCATATGCGATATCGTAGCCTATCTCCTCATGTATAAATAAGAGGTAGGCAGATCTGGTAGGCAGTTTTTTGAAAGTTTTTAAGTTTAAGTTCAATAGGTTTTTAGAGACTCTTTGTCAGTTTTCTTCTCAATCCTTTTCTCCCAGTGCATGCTGTCAATGTGGTGATTGTAATTGTACCGCATCCTTATCCGAGTGTGACGTACTTGGACACACACATGACTGGCAATAAAGATCGAGATTACTTCATCATTGCAGCATCCACTTAGCTTAATTATTTATTTAATTATTATTTACTACTTTCTTAGTTAATATCTCTTCGCCCTTATCTCCTAGTAATGCGAAATGAGTACGACTTAATCATGAGCATTTAAGTGTGACTACTTGGTAGCCCAGTAGTGTATCGAGATCATACGCTTGCTAATCCCAACGGTAGTTGTGTACGAGGTTCAAGATGTGTACGGATGATTAAGGAACGAATGCTCATCATAGTTAGGCTAGTTAGATTCTCTCTCTCTCTCTCTCTCCTAGTTTAGTTGATATTATTTACCATCATACCCAGGAGTAGCATTAGTGTAGGAACACATCATACACCTCACTCTGGACTAAACCATATATGACAAAGTTAATACTAGTCCACGTGGGAAGACAGCGAACTGTGATCTAACAGTAACTATCTAGATACCACAACTAGTTTGTCTCTGGAGTTCGACTGGATCGTGTGTGAAACGCTTGTATTCGTATGGTTGAGTTTAGGGGTACCTCGCCACTCATCAGTGGTGATATTATAATCTTCTATGCAATTAGAAGATAGATTTGATGCCCTCCATACCTTTTCAAACTTTCTTACTTTAGTTTAGTGGTGATATTGCAATCCTCTATGCAATTTTTTAAGTATTAACAATAGTTTGAATTTACATTGTACTTGTTATTTATTTTACATTATTTTTTAGGATATATGAAATTTAATTTTCTAAAAACAGACTAATATATTTAAATTCTCTTTGTCATGTCCCCAAACCCATCCCCAATTTTTTTTTGAAATACCCATAGCCAAATATGTTCAGTTCCTCAATTCCTAGCTTTCACACAAATCAGATTCTTTTAATGCATAGGGTCAAAAAAAACTCCTCATCAAGGTTTTACGTGACAAAGAATTGAGATAGGTCATGGTGTGACATAGAGCTACGGAATCAGCTGCTACTGCATCTTCAATGGCGATCATGTATATTTGGGTCCCACCTCTGCATGCATTCTTTAAAGGTTAGCTTTGACTATTGAACTCGTCAAGTCTATGCATTATTGCATAGTTAAAATTTTCTTTAGCTGGTAAATGGAGGAGGCTTACCTTCAAAAGACTTTTCAATGGTAAAAGATCGTACCTCTGCATTCTACGAATCTCTCATACCATGTTATTTAAGTTACTCATATGTTATTAAATATTTATTTAAAAATAATCATAGATCTCTTACTTTACCTATTACGTGTTAACTTAGTTAGTTATATATTTATTATTTAACCTTTTTTTTCTATAATAATGTTTTTTTCTCAATTTAATGTAATGGTTATCATTATTTATTTTCAGTGGCAAAGTGATTAACAAAGAGCAATCTTAACACCCAACTGTATAGATCACCATCATATGCAAGTGATCTAATAGTAATCCATGGATTAGACTAACATGACAATTAGATAGTTAAGCATTTAATTGCAAGTCAATGTCCTCTTAGTTACACTCTATAGCCTTAATTTCTATGGTTAAGTGTAATTGAGGTAGATGATACAAATGTTGTCTAGATCGTAATAAAATATTCACCCATTACTTGGAGCTACCAAATGAAGTGTCTTACTACTAGCCTAACAAGCAAATCTAATTTTTTTTAGCAAATCTTATTTTTCTTGCTTCAATTTTTCTCCAAAAAAATTTGATTTCTTCAGAGTTCCCCTATGGAGGATTCTATATTACTCTTATCTTCTTCAATTAATGTTGAAATTTTTTCTTGTTTTATCAATGGAGAAATTTCTGTTAATTCTTAAAATGCATATTTACAAGCTTGTAAAAAAATTTGTGCCACCTTCTTCCAGTCATGTTGTTGCAACTAAGACACCCAATTTTGTTCTTCCTGATGATGTATATGCATCATTATTTATCAATCTTTTATTACAATATGTATTTATTCAAATTATAAGTTACCTACCTTATAACTGAAATTTTGTTTCACAATTAAATGATATGATGAAAAAACATGACATTCAAGCCCTTCATGCTAGGTACTATTCTCATTTTTTTCTACTCATTGAGTTGGGCAATGCTTCAATGGTGTAGTGTACCCTACATATATGGTCTTTTATACATAAGCATGTCGTATTAATTATTCATAAGTGGGCTACCAATTTTGATATCCAATCTAAAGAATATGCAAAGGTTCCATATTTTGTTGAACTATATAATCCTCCATAGATTTTTTAGAAAACTAAGTAGGAAATTGTTAGTCTTCTTGGTCCCATTAAGCATAGAAAGTTTGTGTTTACAACTTTTGATTTTCGTAGATGTTTTATTTTTGTTGAAATTAACATTTTAAATCATAAAAATGAATTGTATTACAAGTAGGAGGAAGGACTTATATTTAGATAATTACATATTATAATTCTTACAACTTTTTCCATTGTGAAAGACATTTGTTTAATGATTATCTTTTCTAGCTAAAAAAAAAAAGATTATGGAGAGAAGAAAAAATGTGTTAAAGTTCAAGATAGGAAAAAATAATATGAAGTTAAAGATATGAAAATTCAAGTTAATGTCAACAATAAGAATGATCAAATGATAATCAAGAATCCAAATAAGATAAAAGCTACTATGCATAATTTTACTATAGAAAGTATTAAATTGCTTGGATAGATAGGTTGAAGGCACATGGAATTTGAATTGGTCTACAAACTTAATTTGTGACTAGATGGAAAGTTACATTTAGAAAATTGAAAAGAACATTTTGGGTAAAACAAAAGAAAAAAAATACATCTTAAAGAAGATATGGTGATGGAGTGATAGAGTGTAACATGTTATCCAAAATAAGAAAAAATACTTTAAGGAATGGTAACAGTCAATAGTGAAGAAAATATGCTAATATACAAAATGATAAAGAAGGAGGTAACTATAGCAATAGCTAAAGCTAAACATAAGGCCGTGGATAGCTTTTATGAAAAATTAGAAACCAAGAAAGGAGAAAAATCTATTTATAAATTGGAAAAAATAATAAACAAAAAACGTAAGGACACTGATCATGTCAAATGCATAAAGGAAGTAGATAAAAGAATTTTGGTAAAAGATAATGAAATTTTGGATAGGTTAAAAAATCATTTTTGAGAATTACTAAATGAAGAATTCCCAATAGAATATATCCAGGAATAAGAACCAAATTAGGGTTTGCTTCATGAACTTTCCTTCTATGAGGTAAAATAGCCTTATTAAAGATGAAAAATAGAAAAGTTGTTCGACTAGATAACATTCCTATAGAAGCTAAAAAATCATTGGAAGATATAGGAGTTTCTTGATTGACACTATAATTTAACAAAATTATGAAGGATGAAGAAATATTTAATAATTGGAGAAAAAGCTTTAATGTTCCCATTTACAAAAAAAAAAACATACAAAATTGTGCAAACTATAGAGGGATCAAGCTAATGATCCATACTATGAAGCTTTGGGAGAGAGTCATAAAGCATCATCTCACACTTGAATCAATAGTATCAAAAATATTTTGGATTTATGCTAGGGAGATCTACTATAGAGGCTATTTTTTTGATTTGACAACTCAGGGAGAAATTCAAAAAGCATAACAACAACATACATATGATCTTTATTGATTTGGAAACAACATATAAGAGAGTGCCTAGAAAATATTTTTTGGTGAGCCTTGTGGAGGAAAAACATCCTTGATAAATATATCAAACTAATTCAAGATATGTATGAATGAGCTACCACCAAAATTAGGATAGGTTATAGAATAACATCTATTTTTCCAGTCATAGTAAGTCTACACTAAGGGTCAGCACTTCACTTGTACTTATTTACTACTATTATGAATGAATTAACAAAGAAACTACAAGATGAAATCCCTTGGTGTATGCTATTTGTAGATGATATTGTGTTGGTAGAAACAACTCAAGAAAATATTGTTGCTAAAATTGAGAAGTGGAGATATGCTCTAAAATCACAAACCTTTAAAATTAGCATAAGTAAGACAAAATATATGGAATGAAATTTTAATATCATAAATCATGGTGAAATAGAAGGAATAATTCAAGACAAAAGTGTCCATCACTATAAACAATCTTGCTACCTAAGATCAATCCTTTGATCAAATGGTGAAATTAATAAAGATATTAAAAATAAAATTAAGGAAACTTGCTTAAAATAAAGACACGCTAGTGGTTTTCTATGTGATACAAGAATACCAATAAAATTAAAGAGCTAATTTTGCATGACACTAGTCAAGCATATTGATGAATCGCGGTTTGCTTGGCCCCAATATCAAGTACACGATATTGCAGCTTGGATACGATATCGTGATTCTTGTGTTGGCCTATAAATATAGCACTCAGGCACACAAGGAGAAGTCATTAGAATAGTTATTCATTAGGATTCTTGAGTCTTTTTGTTAATTTTAAGTTAGTTTTCAGTTCTTTTCCCAAGTGCATGCCTGCAATGTGATGCTTGTAATTGTACGAAATCTTTGTTCGAGTGTGAGGTACTTGGACATGCACACAATTAGCAATAAAGATCAAGATTACTCCATCATTGCAACATTCACTTAGCTTTTAATTTTTTTAATTGTTAATTATTTATTATTTTTTTCTTAGTTAATATTTCTTTTATCATCATGTATTATTCATGTTGTTAATGCAAAATGAGTATGTCTTAATCACGAACATTTAAGTGTAACTACATGGTAACCTAGTACCGTATCAAGTAGTGCTTTGAGTGATGTGCACTTGGTAATTCTAGAAGTAGTACATGAAGTCCAAGATGCATACAAATGACTAAGAATGGATGTTCATCACACTTAGGCTAGCTTAGCTTTTATTTCCTATTACTTATTAGCTTAATTAAGTTACTTATCATTGTCCTTAGAAGTAGCATAGTTATAGAAACCACA
Source organism: Gnetum montanum (assembly GCA_015680685.1). Taxonomy (NCBI): domain Eukaryota; kingdom Viridiplantae; phylum Streptophyta; class Gnetopsida; order Gnetales; family Gnetaceae; genus Gnetum; species Gnetum montanum. The sequence continues at coordinate 649,968 of MNCI01037820.1, forward strand.
TCATACACCTCACTTTGGATTAAACCATACGTGACAAAGAAAATACTACTCCAAGTGGGAAGACAATGAACTATGATCAACATATAACTTTCTACGTGCCACAACTAGTTCGTCCGTGGAGTTCAACTAGATCACATGTACATGCTCATATTCGTATGGTTGAGCGTAAGGGTACCTCGTCGCTCATCATTAGTGTCATTGCAGGGGATGGTGCTAGTTATCTAGATTAGTTATATCATACAAGATCACTGTAACAAAGTATTAATGATATATCTTTCAGAAAAGAAGTTAAATTCAGTTGAGTCACACACAATTCATGACAATGTCTCTCACAAAAGACAATGATAATGAAGCATCTAGTGAAGAAATTCATTGGAAAACCAATGAAATTTATTATGAGGAAGAAGTTTGGAGTACTCAATCTTATGCAGGATTTTCATACGTTCATGGACACCCCAATGATACTCAAGGACTGTTGTCATCCAACTCAGACACCTCTAGTGAATATGGGACATCTCTTAGAACAAGGAGGCCCATAAGGCCTAGGACCTTCTCAATGGGTAGCAAGAGTACATTNTTAGAATGAGGAGGCCCATAAGGCCTAGGACCTTCTCAATGGGTAGCAAGAGTACATTAGGAGATGATTGGGAGACTTAAAAAAGTCATGACAAGTCTTCCAATTTCCTCTCTTCCTTTGATCTTTCAACATCAGGTTATGACATGGATGACTATTCCTTATGGGGTCAATGTGGAAATAAAAATCAAACCCATGGGAAAAATTAGGAATGCCAACATGAGCAAAGACAACATCATCTCAACTTACAAACTCAAAACCTACTTAGTGATGATGAACCCCTACTAGCCACTAAGAGCCTAATGCATATAATAGAGGCCATACAGATATCTCGTAGGCATTGCAAGGAAATTCATCTACCTAAGCTTGATTTGAACAACTTTTCTAGGTTCTTAGGAGGCTATTATTTAGATCCACAAGATCATTTACAAGCCCTCTCAAATGCTTGTGTATGGAACAACATTGAGAATTGATGGCAAAGGCTTAAGCTCTTTCCTATGACACTTGTTGGCCAAGCAAAAGTATGGTACAAGTCTTTAAAACCAAATTCAATTCGTCGTTGGCCTACAATGGTGAAACTCTTCAACGAAAGATATCAAACCTATGCAAGAGTGTCAGCCTTGAGGAGACAAATGCAAGAGTTGAAACAAGGGCAACAGGAATCCTTGGACATGGCCTTAGAAAGATATTCCTCATTGTTAAACAAATGGTCAGGCCATGGGCTCTCTAATAAAAGGCTAATGTGTCACATCATGGATGGGCTCCATAATGAAACGAGAGAGACCCTAGGGATGTATGTCCCAAGTCAACTATATGAACTACGAACCCACCAATTCCAAGAGCTTATTAAGTGAGTAGCAAATGAAGGAGAAATAGCCAAATGGGAGAATGTTGAAAGATATTAACAGGACCAACTATTAAAGTAATGAAGGTCAATAATCATGAAGAGGAGAAATCAGCTCACCTTGAGGAGGTGGAACCACCCCCATCTTTGCCAATACTAAAATCACTAGATGAAATCAAGGAAAAGATTAATAAGATGATAGAGTGGGTACATGAAAAATGTAGAGAAAATGCAAAAATTATTCAAGAGAGAACCATGCAAGATAACATTGATGTCCAAAACAAATATAGCATACCAGACCTAGAAATAGGATAGAACACCATTCGACAATCAGAGAGAATGGTTGAAGAAAATAAGGATAAGGGTTCAACTACAAATCATAAATATCAATGTGATGTTTACCTGTACCATCACCTCAAAGGCTAATACCTAATCTTTTCACACTTACATCAGCATTGGGGAAGAATGTTACATCTAGATTTCAGACAAAAGTACCATGTTCAACTATAGTGGAAAAACCCCCAGTCGTGGGGGAGGCCATCACCAAACTAGCCACACCCTTCATATCACCCAAAACCAAGTGCTTATTATGTTCAACACCTTGTTTCTCCAACTGGATCAACATCCTCTACTTCACCTTGTCGTTATCACTCTCCTAAGTATCATCAACCCATGTCCTCTTTTATGGGATCACCACCTCATGTTCCTTACACTTCTTCTTACTCTCAATATTCTCATCTTTCACCTCCTTCTACATCACCACCAATAGTATCGAAAGGTTTTGCACCATAGCACCAACCAACAAACATTACTTGTGCTGCTACTGTCAATAGTAGTGGGAGTCCTCCAAAACGTCAGAAGCATCCTTTCTTTAGGCATGGTCGTAGAAAGAGACAACATGGTTCTAAAACCACTACATTCTCCAACTCAATACAAGCCCAACACTGTGATGCACCTTCCACTTCAAAGTCAAAACCTCCTATTACTTTCTCTAAGCCACCAATTAACACTCCAATAACCATGTGGCCCAATGAACATAACAACGTGGGAAGACATATCGATCCTTCCATACCATCTTATGATCATGGGTGCCATAGTGGGTCAGCTTCTTATCACATGAACACATCTTATAATCTACCCCACTATTCCTACTTTAATTAAGTGTGTGAATCCTAATTTGGATATATTTCTGCCACCACAGTGGTTTGGATATGACTAGATTCCAACATTTTCAACATGCATGGATCCAAACTTCCCATTTATTAATCCTAGCCATGGTCAAGGGTTTAGTCATGGGGGATATCCCCCATTCTAACAAGCAGAATTAGTAAATGTTTTTTCCATTTTTTGATCTTACAATTTTTTGTTTCTCAATTTTTTATTTTCTAATTCTTCATTTTTCAATTTTTCATTTTATCTTTTTGAGGGTAATCTCATCTATGAATCAAATACTCATGTTAATAGTCAATTGAGGTGTTTTTCTATGCTATCGAGTCACAAGTGAATAATTAGTTGGATAGTAAGCCCAAAACATCCACCCATCCATTCTATTAATAAAAGGTTCTACTCTAGGTACAATGATATTCTTGTTATCATTAAAACTTAAAGTAACTTTGTACTCTTTATGCCCAAATAGAAGAGTAATGGACTAAGAGAGAATGGTAAGGGTGCGACATCAGGGAGACTTGTGGATTCTCTTTGGTGACATCTGTATGTGCTATCATGTAGCTTGGTTGTACTAAGATCCTTGTAGATCTAAAGAAAAATGGAAGTAAGTGTTGTGATAAAGGCACTTAATAAAGGAACTTAATGCTATTCTAAGGGGTTCCACTAGAAATACATGCATCCATGCCTAAAGGTTGGTGGCTTCTCTGGATCACCTTTGGAAAAGACAAAGTGCAAAAAGAGGCTAGAAGAAGAAAAAGAAAAGAAAGAAGTTGAAAAGAAAAGCTCAAGAAAAACATGCCACAGACAAATTTGAATCACTCATCCCTTGGGCAAAATGCCAAGTGATCATACACCTTACTATCATGATGCTCTTATGGTTTTCTATCATTGAGATGAAATAATGCAATGTCATTCATTAGAGGCATAGACTTAGTTTTGATCTTGGAGTGAACAACTAATGATACTTTAATCACACACAACACTTAGGATTCATTGTGCCCAGTGTAAGTTACCTCACATCCCGATCTCTGTAATTCCTTCTACATTTTGTCTCATCTCACCATCCAAGTACTTCTAATTTGTGTCTTGTGTGGCATAGAATTCATACCTCATCATAGTGGTATTTAACATGTGTGTGTTCTATTGCATAGGTGCAGATTGCATTTAACCCTTCTAGTGCCTACGGACATTTTAAGGTGTGGTTATGCAAGGGCATGATAGGTTGGAACCTACTTTGGGGAGGATCCACATGCGTGACTTTTGTAATTTGTACTTGTTGCACACAACCACATCATTTTATACCCTCTGAGTATTACATTGTTAAATCTATTCTTTCCTTTGTCATTATTTCAACCAAACATTCCTTAGAACTACTACATGTCCTTTTTCCTCACCCTTTTCAAAGAACTTCATTATGTAACTCCACTTCATTACACTTTTGGCGCCTTAATTTCCACTTGACATTATCCCAGACCTTGCAAATCTACCTCAAATCCTTCATTTTTTGTCGTAAAAACTAGAAAAATCATCAGTTTTACTAAGTGCCCTAATTTGGATAGGACACGATATCGGGTACTCGGAATCGGGTTTGCCGTGATATTGAGTACCCAGTATTGGGTCTGACATGATATCGAGTATGCACTATCGCGTATGCAATATCACGTCTATAAAAACTATATATATGGGGCCTCCACACACTCAAAATTCATTTCCAATAGTTGACATGGGGAGAGTTGTTCAAATTTTCTTCCACAATTTTTAGCTCTTTGAGAGTTTAACATTCAACCGTCAATATTTTGCTCATTAATGCTCTGATTTCTTTTCCAGTCAAACCTAATTAAACTTGGAGTGTTTAACTTAGTCATGGGGGAGGGGTACAGTAAAATTTGCACCTAACTTTTTCAAAATTTGCTATTACTTGAAGGATATCATAGGGGTAAGTACTATTAGGAAATGTTAAAAACTCATGCCAAACTAATTTTCTTCCTTCACCTAGATCATTTAAATTATTATTGGAGTCACCTAAGCAAATTGGGCCTAACATTAAAACTTTTAGGGGAACTTCCTTGAAAATTTTCTAACTCTAAAATCACACTAAGCAAAGAATTCAACATTTATTAAAGGCAATGAGTAAGGTATGAGATAATTGAACTTCTTTAAATAACCTTACTAATAATTGATCTTTGTGTGATTACAGATGGCTCGTAAATGAGGACAACAAGGAGGTCCTTCTCAAGGTGCAGCCAAACACCTGAGAAGACGCAAAGGCCAAGGTCCTCATGCAGAACATGAAGAACAGGAGGCACAATCATTCAGCATCCATCAAGAAACCCCTATTACTGCACAATCAGATCAAGCAGAAGGTAGAGAAGGTAGGGAACCTGAACAGGGAAAACATTTCACTTTATCCCCGAAATGTGTTCAAGCCATTTGGGAAAGGTCCACATCCACTACAATGATTGTGGAACTTATTGTTGGGCCTTTTACTAAATTCTCCCCTGAACCAGTCAAGGATCAACTCAAGGGATCTCCACTATGGCCTATCCTCTCAATAAGTGGAGAATGGTATTTGGGTGAAACCTATCAATTTTGGCATAATAAAGAAGAAGGCACCACCATAGATATTGGTAGAATTTTAATTGATTTCTTCATAAAGGCCATTGTGGAAGTTCTGAATCTTCCAAATACAGGGCCTAAAGTTGTTCATCTGTCCACTTGCTCTAATGTAGATGCAAGAAAAGTATGGCTAAAAGCATATATAGCAAAGAAGACAAGAAATATGGAGAACTAAACCTCGAAGAAAGAATTTACTTTAAAAGTGGCACCTATCACATTTTTTCAATGAAAGGGTTAAATAGGATTTCTACATATCCGACTAGAGGAAGTGCAATTTTGATGGGCAAGGTTGATGCCAATTTGCCCCATTTGTATTTAACAAAGATATTAAGGTGATTTGAAGAACGGAAGATAGGCAATTTTTCACTTCTCCTTCCATGTCTAATGAAGAAGCTATGCTAGCATGCTGGAAATCTAGAGTACACTAATGATGTCCTCAGAAAAGCTCAAAATACCTCATATGCTGAATTACTTAAGCCACCAGCACCAAGAAAAGATGTTGGAGCCTAAGAAAGAATAGATAGTTGGAGCCACTACACCTCAAATAGCAAGGCCTAGCCAACTTCCATATATGAGGCTCAGCCAATAATAAGAAGCAAGGCCTAGCACATAACCCACAGGCTAGCAAGACCAACAACTGCCACCACCTCCGCAAGATTATCAATTGTTGATGAGCCATCTCAAGGCCATCACAGAGACGATCAGTTGGGAAATTAGGGATGAAGCCAATCTCTTCAAGGTGATCGAAGATGTTGTAAAACCCATCATATTAATCAATCCTACAAGAAGCAAAGTCTCAATTCAATTAGGAGGAGGGGAATTGCATTGGTCATAATAAATCTCTAGGAATGCTGCATCATTCCAAGTACAATTGAAAACTGGTGAAGGAGCCACAGTGGTGGTCATGCAACCCCAAGATGCAACTGGAGTAGTAGAGGTGATCATAGACCACATCAAAGAATCATTTAATGTTTCTATTGTGCCACATGTAGATTTCACAGGAGCACATGATGCTCAAGTTCTAGCAGATATCTCAATGACTCTTGCGGAACATGAGGATGCTCTGAATCACTTGCTACAAATAGGACAAGTAATGACATCCTTTTTTGACATCCCTCAGGATGTCACAGTGGCACAATCAAATCTCATTTTCACTAAAGGAAAGCTAGTCATGGTTGAGGTTAGGGTTGAAGATGTAGAAGATGAGTAGAGGAGACTCCAAGAAAATTTCATTGCCCGACAAGCTAAACAACAAGATCCATCCCAATTTTTTCCAGCTAATAAACTAGAATCATTTAGGATAGATCAGTTAAATAAATTGTTAGTGGAGAATCAAAGGGTGGCAATGGAAAAATAGAAGGTTGATTGGGATGCTTCAAAAGCAAAAGCTCAAAAATATGCATATGCAAAAGCACTCAAGGCCTTACAAGAAGAGAATAAACTCTTTACTGTTAAAAATCTTCACTTGAAAAATAGAAGAATGTCCTTGAGGAAAGTTTCCAACAAATGCGAGAATAACTAATAAGAGTCAACTATGACATAAGTTGCTTAGCCAAAAAGAATAGAACCCTCTCAATGGAGGAGGTACACACCATGTAGCAAAATATAGTCATTGAAATAAGCACATGGAAAAATGAGGCTAAGTAGCATAAAAAATTAAAAGAAAATTTCCATGATTAGGTGGGAATGTATAAGGAGATCATTGGAAAAGAGATCTATATTGCTAAGGACCACATTAACTCTTTCAGTGCTCAACACACTGATTGGCGAGCCATAGTAGACACTTATGCCTTCGTCTACCAAGTAGAATTAAAAAGCTAGGACCTACAAATCTAGGATCTCACAGAATACATAGAGTTGGCAAATCTGTGGTATCCCAACTTGGCGATGTTAATAGCAGGGCACCCGAGAATTGAGCTAGAGAAGCAGATAGCTGGCACCTATGCCAAATATGAGATCGAGTTTGCATAACATAAGAAGACATTGCAAAGACTAAAGGTAGTAAACTTTGAACTAGAGGTGGTAAAGGCTAGCTACCAAGGTCAAAAGGATGTAGCAACAAAATTGGCTTGATGACTTGAAGATTATCAAGAATTTAGAAACAAAGCTAGAGCCTATGAGGAGGAACGATGACTATTTATGGCATGGTAATTCAAAGCTAATCAAATGTTTCTGCAACTATCGTGTCCATGGAAAGTGTCGACTCCATCAAACATTGGAACATCAGCATGGACAACATATGATTCTCAAATAGAGGAGGAAAAACTTTAGACATTGCTTCAAAACTATCCAGTTTAGAAGCCTAGAGCATAGGATAAAGGGAAGAAGCCCGTGCAGAAGCTACCACCATTAGGAACCACATGAGTTCCAAAAAAATTTCTATTTTCTATTAGTGTCAAGATTTTCTTTTGTCTATTCCCACACTATGGCATGAAATAATCCATAGTCACTCAATAATCCCATACATATCCATTATGTAATCAAATGAACTTGTTCCTCATTTTGTTTGACTCGAGGACAAATTTTTATTCAATCATGGGGGTAGGATGAATCGCAGTTTGCTAGGCCCTGATATTGGGTACACAATATCAGATATGCAATATCACAACCTGGATACAATATCGTATACATGATATCATGATTCCTATGTTGGCCTATAAATATAGCACTCAGGTGCACAAGAAGGAGTCATTAGAATAGTTAGTCATTAGGAATCTTAAGTCTTTTTGTCAATTTTTAGTTAGTTTTTAGTTCTTTTCTCAAGTGCATGCCTACAGTGTCATGCTTGTAATTGTATGAAACCTTTGTTTGAGTGTGATGTACTTGTACATGCACACGATCAGTAATAAAGATCAAGATTATTCCATCATTGCAGCATTTACTTAGCTTTTAATTATTTTAACTGTTAATTATTTATTATTGTTTTGTTAGTTAATATTTCTTTTATCATCATTTACTATTCATGTTGTTAACATAGAATGAGTATGTCTTAATCATGAACATTTAAGTATAACTATGTGGTAACCTAGTAGCATATCAAGTAGTGCATCAAGTGATGTGTACTTGGTAATCCCAAAAGTAGTACATGAAGTCCAAGTTGTGTACGAATGATTAAGAATGGATTCTCATTGCACTTAGGCTAGCTTAGATTTTATTTTCTATTTCTTATTAGCTTAATTAAGTTACTTCTCATTGTCCTTAGGAGTAGCATAGCCATAGAAACCACATCATACACTCCACTGTGGACTAAATCATACATGACAAAGCAAATACTAGTCTAGGTGGAAATATAGTGAGCTACAATCAATGTATAACTGTCTAGATGCCACAACTAGTCCATCTGTAGAGTTCGACTAAATCGTGCATACACACTCGTATTCATATGGTTGAGAATAAGGGTACCTCACCACTCATCATCTACTATCTTATATGGTGCTGAATATTAGGAAATACAAAAGAGGTATGAATAATAAATTAGTGTGGTAGAAATCCAAATGATTCGATAGATGCTAAATATTACTAGAAGAGATAAATTACATAATAAAGACATTAGAGGAAGACTTAGAGTAGTGTCTATTTCAGATAAGCTACAAGAATGATGACTTAGATGGTTTAGACATGTGCAAAGAATATTAGACAATAAGCCTATAAACAAAGGTTACTACATTACTCTCGTAGGAAAGCCACCCAAACGAAGACTGATGAGTCCCAATATCGTGTACGCTATATCGCATCCTGCCTCATCTTCTATAAATAAGAGGTGGCGCCTTTTTTTTCACATAGTAAGACTTAGACCCTTAGCCAAACTCTTGCATTTTTATTAGTCTAGAGTTAGAATAATTTCTGTGTGCCCGCACTAGAAGTCATAGAGTGAACGAATCTTTATTTGAGAAATTTGTACCTGAGCACACAATTGTGTATGGTAATAAAGACAAACTTTATGATAAACCTTGCAACATACAGATTAAGCTAATTAGTAATTAATTATTTATCTCCCTTTCCTCTATTAGCATAAGAAATAAAAAATATAAAGGCTATAAAAATCATATACCTCAAGCTTACTTAACTATACAACCGTGGAAATACAAGTAAGTTTCGGAAGACAACGATTGATTAACCCTGACTATTTCATTAAGGCGCGTAAGCACTTAGTCGTTGGAGTTTGACTGAATCATGTGTGAAACGCTTGTAGTCGTATGGTTGAGTGTAGGGGTACCTCGACACTCATCATTGGTACCATTGCCAAGGACTTAGTTGTTCGTGCACTATGTAGAACATAGGAAATCATTCATATCGTTGGAACGCTATAATAAACCCTTAGGGTTAATTAAAGAAAGATAAGACAACGGTACATCACACACCGAACAAGACAAAAATGTCTTCTTCTTCGCATAAGAGCATTTTACCTCCTAGGACTAACATAAGAGGCAGTCAACAACATAATACACATAACCAAGATCCTCTAATTCCTCAATAGTTTCGTGTGGTATATACTCATCATGATGATTATGTACCCGATTTCACCTTTATTCTTCACCAAGATGAACAACTACGTTGGAGAGACTTGGAGGACAACATAGTGTTGGCTCCAGACTGATCAGTCCCTAACATGCTCCTTTGTGCTCTCTCACGAATAGGCATGCCACTTTTATATCTAGAATACGTTGCATGCGATCATGACACAAGGGACTATCATCCCACAAAAATGCAACGTCAAAGGGACTTGCAATAGGAGAGATACCACACATCCTTGAAGGGTAAATGGTCCCATGATGCTCTACATGTTTTGAGTGAAATTGAGGATGGTGAACCTACTTCAATAGGTTCCCCACAAAATGATGTTCCTTCTCCTAACGATGATCAAGAGGTGGTATATAAAAACCTCCACTCCACTATTCACAACCTTGGTTTTGATACCCATGAACATGAAGTATTCAACAAAGGAACACAAACACAAGATAAGGGTGAACGTTCTGATCCTGATCATGATCGTGGCCGAGACCATTGAAGAGAAGGTAGAAAAAACCATCATGGAAATGATTCTCCTTCTTCTTCACCTTCATCGTCATCTTCACCCTCTCCTTCAGTGTTCAGACGCAGCCATAGGGAAACCAATCATGAGGATAAGGAAAAACAAAGTGTAAAACATCGAGGAGACAGTCGAGAATGAGGACAAGGGCACTCTAAGGAATCAAGGCATAGAATAAGGGAGAGTAGGGAACCACATAGATACCATAGACACTATGAACGAGATAACCACAAAGAATCCCTACTCGCAACTACAAGCATGCTAGATATAACAAAGGTCGTAAGAGTTCCAACAAGGCACCAAAAGGATAGTAGGATCAAGAGGTTAGACATGAACAACATCCCATAATTTTAAGGGGGATACAATGCTAATACTCAAAATCATTTACAATCATTCCACAATGCATGTGCCTTCAAAAATATAGAAAATGAATGGCAAAAACTGAAGTTGTTCTCAAGAACACTAGTGAAAGAGGCTGAAAGCTAGTACCAGCCCTTAGAACTGAAATCCATTCAGAGGTGGAGTACAATGTTAGAACTGTTCAATGATAAGTACTAAACGTACTCCCGATTGTCTAACCTACGGAAGAAAATCCAAGGATGGAAGCAAGGAAATCATGAACCCTTAGATGCTGCCATGAGCTGCTATTATGCACTATTACATCGTTGCCCTAGCCATGGTTATTCACAATGAGATCAACTATGCCATCTCGTGGATGGAATTAGGCATGAAATAAGAAGAACCCTTGGGACATATGCCCAAGGAAGGTTATCAAAGCTTAGGTCTCATCAAATTCATAGATTACTAGAGCAAGTAGCCAAAGAAGAAGGTGAGCTACAAAAGAGAGAAAGTGTGGAAGAATAAGACCAAGATCCTTCCCTCCGAAAAAGGGGAGTGAGATTTTGTGAGGAGAAAGAAGAGTCATCACTTGAAGAGATGGTGAGTAGGAAAACTTTGCCTCTCCAAAAGTTAACAATAGAAGTATCGGCAAAGGTAGACCAAATGTGGGACTCCCTAGATAGTACGTTTCAAACTATTCTTAATATTGTAGAGGAGTCTAGGGAGCGAGGTAGTGACCATGACAAAAAGAGAAAGAGAGAAGTGGACAATCTACATAACAAGGGTAAGGGTAAAATGGCCATCATAGAAGAGGTTGTGGATTCAGACATAGACACTGATGGTGGATGCGAGATATGCCAATATGACCATCCTATGGGATGTTGCCCAATGATCTCACATCTACAAGAGTCTGGGGTGTATGCACTCAACCCATGACTAAATAAATGACAAACACCCCGATGGTTACCTTATCCCCAAGGTAACCCAAGGTAGTTCCACCAACCTTCAACATATTATCCAAGTGGAACTCCACCTCAACCCGTTGAGCAACATCAATAGTGGCAATACCCATAGTCATGGGGGATGCCACCACCAAGGCAACAATACCCCTACTGGCAACCAGACTCATATGGCTACTACGTGCAGAATCCAATCTCTCCATGTGACTCTGTTAGTCACGTTACACCACAACATCACTACCAAGCTCATGAGTATTATAGAACTCCTTCTCCTAGGGGAGATAACCCACAAACATGCCATCCTTCAAATCCATCTGCAACTCTCACACCAATAGCTCCATTACCACCCACTCCAGCAATGCAAGGGAAACTCCCTACTCAACCAAAGCAATGCAATGCCATGAGGGTTGTGAATCTTCAACCTGCTGTTGGCACTAATAACCATATGAAGAAAAGACCTTTCTTCAGAACCAACAATCCAACCAAGCCCTCACAACCACAAGCGATTAAACCTTTGAATGTCTATCCATCAAATAAGGCTTCAGAGCTCACTTCAAACCAAACACCAAGCTCAACGAATACAGTTATGTTAACACATGTCATTACTAATTGGATTAATGTTGGCCACCTTCCCATGAAATTCTCTGACCTTGGAAGCTCTCTAATCTATCTCTAAATTGTTGGGAATAAGCCATGTAAAGCTCTTCTAGACACAAGTTCCAGAGTTAACCTAATAGTACAAGAGATGTACAAAGCCTGAAACCAGCCTCCCTTAAGGAAGAGAAATATTCACCTACAGCTGGCTGACCAATCCATCATTGTTCTCTTGGAACTAGTGGAGGACATCGTTACCACTGTGTGTGGGTGGTCGTACCCAACTGATTTCCTAGTGATACAAGTGAATAAAAATAAAGGGGACATCCCAATAATAATGGGAAGGGCATGGCTAAGTACTGTAGATGCACATCTAGGAATCCACGAGCTTTCCTTGGAAATATCTAAGGAGAACACTTTTGGAAAGATCGAGAAGCAGAAAGTTCCATGCATAGCATACAATGATACAAGGTGCAATTGCGTGCAAAGATCATGGGTTGGGCAAAGTTTAGCATTGCCTGCATGTAACCGATATGCACAAGACCTTAACCTACAAAAGTTCTTGTATGCAGCAGCCACATGACAAAGAGACACCCAATGGCTGATAGCTGATCAAGAGAGTAACTCACTAACATGCATGGAACTAACTGAGGGAATAACTAGTGCTTACATCGAAAGCATAGATGCACTCAAGCAAGTCCTTCATGAACTTTCAAACCTTAATCTAGAAAACATCAACTAGGGGAAGTTGGAAATTCCTATAAAAGTTAGACTAGAACGTTAATAAGAGATTTTCAGTCAATGTGAAAGAGACCAAACCTTTCCATGAATTTAGAACGATTAGTGCACATAATACCTTTGAGAAGGGATGACCCTGCTCATTATTTCGGATCTCCCCCTTCCAACTCAATCATGGGAGAGATGGCCACCTCTGCTAACCAATTGAGGCCCTCAGTTCCTTTTTAAGTTTTTTTTTACACATTTTTGTTTTACAAATTTCTTTAACTTTTCTTGTTTTTGTTTTGCAACATCGCTTATAATTTTTCATTTCCTTGTGTGATTGTTTGTTTTTTTAGGTTCGTCACCTAATAAGTGCTCTTGATGGTGGTATGAACTGTATTCTATTGATTGCTAATGTTTAGTTTTTACCGTGGAGTAATAATGTTGATACTAAGGTATGGTTATTTTGATATAACAAGCAATGAGTACATGTCATCCATGCATTAATGAATTTCTATGGTCTCTCTTGGCTTGGAACTATACAATTCCTTTCCTTAATAATAAAACTATTAACAAATTGGTGACTGGGCATATCTCAAACTAAGGAAGGACTCAAGAACTGAAAAGGGTGTGAATTTAAGGGGATTTGATGCATTTTTTCTAGCTATTATCTTGGGTGCTTAGATGTTTTCTTCTTGAGTTTTCCTTACCATTCCAACGTTGCTCCATTATTGGGAGGTTGAGCCAATAAAAATAATTCTTTTCATGGTGTGGTTCTCACACAAAAAAAAAAAAGAGAGAAAAAGTGAGAATTCAAAGCACACTCCTTAGACAAAATAATCATATGGGCTACAAGCACTAGTTATGGAAATAAAAAAACATGTTCCCTCTAACTAAGGCTCTCTCTCGCTTCCTACTTTTCCCTTTCTCATTTCCTCATAATGGTGATGACTCTTTGGTGGAAGTATTCTTGTTACTTCAAGTCGATGGATTGACCAAGTGTATTAATGCAAAGTCACTAGATGTGGATTGTTTAAGGCCAGATTTGGAATGGGATCTACTCAGTCACATTAACCATACATACACAACGGGTTGTACACCACCTTGTTCTTGGAACTCCATTCCATTCTCTTCTTCCCATCATTCTTTCTCCATTTTCCACCTCATTGTCGTTTGCATCAGTAATCTATATCTTGGTTGATTCATTGTTTTCTTTTTGGTAAATTTTTATGGTTAAGACTTTAACTTTTTCTTCCGAATGAAATTTCTAGAGCCTATGTACTCTTTGAATGTGGGATTGTCAGGGCATTAAGGGCATGAGCCTACTTTGGGAAGGATCCACTAGCATTCCTATTTGGTGCATCAATTAACTTCTTTCCCTTAAACATTTCCGCAATCAACATTTTTTTGTTCATTCCCATCTCTGACAACCATTTTATCAACATTTTCATTATTTATTTTTCTCCATCTTTCTTATTCCTTTTTTTTTTCCATTCGATCGCTACTGGAGGATTACTCTTAGTCATGGGGGTCCTGGTCCAATTTTTTCAATTTTCCTAACCCCTACACCTTAGGTAGTCACCAGTGTTATATCTCTAGAATCCATATTAGCCATATCATAACTCAACCAATGGACCTTACACCGAGGCAAGGTATCAACTGTATTGTGATGTACTTATCCTTGCTCATATGTGACTGTGTTGTGTGTGCATATGGCAATCATATAGTAATGGATTGGACCTGGAGGAAATACTTAGGATGGACTGGTGCTGCAATAGTTGTGCAAGGAACAAGATTGATGGCGCAGTTATGGCTGGACAATGGAAGGTGTAATCTTGGCATCAACAGCAACATGTCTTCTTCTTTTCTCTCTCTCTCTTCTTTCTTAATTTCCAAATAAGGCTGGATGTCAATTGTGTATAGTGTTCATTCTTGTAGTCATGAACACTAATATTGTCATGTATTGTAATGATTGATCCATTCACACGTCATCCCATTTACCATTAGTTTTCATTCAAGTCAATAATCCCATACCTTCCCAATATTTTGTAAGGAACTTGAGAACGAGATTTCATTTAGTCATGGGGGTATGATGAGCCGCAATATCGCATACGCGATATCGCATCCGCCACGCAATATCATGTCCTGCCTCATCTTCTATAAATAAGAGGTGATGCCCTTTGTTTCACATAGTAAGACTTGGACCCTTAGCCAAACTCTTGTAGTTTTCTTAGTCTAGAGTTAGAATAATTTCTGTGTGCCCATAGTAGAAGTCATAGAGTGAACGGATCTTTATTCGAGCAATTTGTACTTGAGCACACAATTGTGTACGGAAATAAAGATGACCTTTATGATAAACCTTACAACATACAAATTAAGCTAATTAGTAATTAATTATTATTGAACATTTAATACTTTCCTAGTTAATTAGTCTCTCTCTCAACCTTCGACTCTCTTGGTTAAGTACACTCAATACGACCACTTTGAGCATGCGTGTAGCACTTGGTAACCCAGTGACGATTAGCGTTTGGTAATCCTAGCAATGTTGCACTGGTTCAGGATGTGTACGGCAATTGGGAATGGATACTAGTGTTAGGAACATTTAGGACTTAGTTAATGAATAGTTAATGTAAGTTAGTCACTTAGTTCTCTCTCCCTTTCCTCTATTAGCATAAGACATAAAAAATATAAAGGCTATAAAAATCATATACCTCAAGCTTACTTAACCATACAATCGTGACAATACAAGTATGTTTGGGAAGACAACGATTGATTAACCTCGACTATTCCATTAAGGCGCATAAGCACTTAGTCCTTGGAGTTCAACCGAATCGCGCTTGAAACACTCGTATTCATATGGTTGAGTGTAGGGGTACCTCACCACACATCAAAGACAAAAGAAGACATGGCAGAAAATGATAAAAGATGAATTAAAGACACTACAAATAAATATCTATCTAGCTTTTCATATAGGCAAATGATAAAAAAAACTCATGTAGCTAACCCCATTTTTTTGGGACAAGGCTAGGATGATTATGATGATGACAAGAATACTATTAACTCAAGGATTAAAACTTGTGTTGACAAGAAGATTAAAATCGATGTTGAAGATTCTTGACATATGATCAATAATAAGCAACAAGGTGAAGATCTTTCAAAAGTGCTACTACATTCTTACATTGATACAAATATTGGTATTAAGCCACAACTCTCTATCTTGAATCCTTTTTTTATTTTAAGTTCAAGCATGTATATTGAAATTTCATGTAAATTTTATTAGAACTAGGAACTTCCTCCCTAATAACAATTAATTTTCTTCAATTATTTTTTTTCAATGCATTAATTATAAGGCTATACAAGTGAATAGATGGTTCTAAGATTGAAAATATTTTTCTTTCCATGTGTGTGTGTGTGTGTGTGTGTGTGTGTGTGTGTGTGTAATGATGTCTACTTAATATTAAGCTTGTGATGTGCTCTAAATTTTCTTTGTTTATTGCCAATATTTAGTTTGGGGTTCTATACCCCATATTAAAATATTAAAATTTAATCTAAACTAATTTAAGTATAGACAATAAAAGTTATTCTAGCCTAGAAAATAAGTATCTGTTCCTGGTTTGTCATACATACCTCGGATTCACGTAATCACCTCTGTGTTACCACTTGATTGCTATTGGATGGACCAAGTAAGAGCACTACTAGGATTACCAAACATTTTTTTATTATGCTTGAAACCAATCATACTAATATCACCATAACTATCATGCAATGAAACATAAATAATTAACTAAGTGCATGTGAAGTCAAGGAAAAAAGAAATTAAATTACAAGTAAAGAAAATACTAAACTAAAAGGAAATTAAATTATAATTAAAGAAAACATTAAACTAATTCAAGTACTATAATAAAGGTAAATTTATGTTGAGCTTATTTTTATTTATGAAAATATGTCTCGGTACATAATCACTCAAATAATATTCCAGTCAATCAATCTACATTCATGTTGTAGCTACTAGGTCAAAAATTCTAACGTTTATGAGAAAAAACTACAAGATCATTAATACAACTATGACCAAATGGTGTCATAAATGCTCTTGATACTCATATTTATATAGGTATTTATTACCTCTTCATTAATGTAGGTGACCCTACATCAACATTTATATGTTGATGCAATGAACCAAAATTTTTTTATCATAACCCCATGACTAATTAAAAACTCATCTTTGGATTTATAAAATTAGGATATAGTTTATTTATAAAATCTGGGAGTAACTCAACTGATCTAACTAACTAAGGTATTGCATAAAAAATTTACCCAAGTACTTTACAACTTTGACAAACATTAAAATTTGGATATATTATCCTTACAAAACTATGAAAATAAGTACAAAAAGACATAAGGCATATGCCTCATGTTGTGCCTAGTGATAATGGTCCCTATAGTGGCTCCTCATGCTTTGGGTGGGGTTGTGGCTGCCTTGCTACTACAGTTGTTGCTACTTTCAGTTTGAATGCAATAATTAATACATTCATCATCTTCTTCTTGGTCATGGGATTGTGTATGGACCTTGTTAGTTTACCTAATTATTCTAGTATAAGCACCTCCCAAGGACATGTTAAAGTAGGAAACATTTTATGGCTATTGACAAACTAGATAGAGAAATATTTGAGTTTGATATTGAATGACATCGCAATGTCCTTTAACTACTAGTATTCCATCATTCTTCTATGCAAGGCCTCTATTACTTCTCTCTGATCTTCATATTTAACATTGAGGACTCAAGCTCCACGTTAGCAATTTACAATTTCTGTTGTGCTTTGTAGTGGAGTTTATACTCATTTTCATACAATATGTATGAGCTTGTAACTTATTCCTCTAACTTTGATTAAGATTAATCGATAGTTAGCATCACTAGATTGTTACAACATGGGTTTGCTCACTTTGTATATTTTTTGATCTCCTTGATCTATAGCTTCTTCATTCTAACTTCTAACTTATTGTAGGTATTGAGATCATCAAAGATTGGTTTCCATGTATCACCTTGAAGATGTTAGAGGGCTTGGTTGACCTTCTTACTAGCCAATTATATCTCCTTCTCATTAATCTCTTTTTGCATGACCACCTGGTTTCCTTATTGGTTTTTTATTTTCTCATATTTCAAGGCTTCATTTTTTGAAGTGGTAATTTTGATGGCTAATTTTTATTTGATGGTCCTAATCTCCTTCATGGAGAGATTCCTATTTACTTTAGTTAACTACTCTAGGAAGTGCTTCAAAAAATTATTCCATTTTTTTCTACATTTACTAGCCTTCTATATCCTTTAGCCTAGTCTTAGTTCTTCTTTCTCACTATGGAAAATTTCTTATTTACTCCATTTAACATTCCTTCTATCAAGGATACATCTCAAGTGGCCTTCTCCTTTTCCATCTCCACCTCATGTTGTTTGGCCTTTAATTATTCAAAGGCTACATCTATGGTAAGGCCTAGATGGTGGAGAGTTGGATCTAATAGTTGAGCTTTGAATTGAGAAACTTTATTTCTTAATTATTGGTTAATCCTTTTTATCTTCTCAAGTTGTTTTTCTACAATTATGAACTTTCCTCTTATCTCTATGAGTGCAAGCTAGGTTGCTATGATGTCTTTGAGCTTATCAAAGATATATAGGATTAGTGGTCCAACTCTTACTAGTTTTTCCAACACCTCCTCATGTTAGGATGTTCTCAGGCACCTTAAACTAGCCTCTATAGACATCTAAATGTTTGAAATATCAAAATCTATTTTTGGTATTGTAGAAACTTTCAATTCTTTACCAACTATATCAACTACCATCTCCATAGTTGTTTCTTGTCCCTTATGTGGCATCATCACCACCATGGCTCCATTCCCCTCCTCTAATATCACAGAGAACACTATAACATTGCCCAAGATTTCTTACATCTATTTAGAGGGAAAACATACTAAAACTATTATCATGGGAGGGTTCACTTGGATAATTCCTTTGCTTCTTTATGCAAAGAAGAAGTTAAATAGATCAGCTTACTAGCAATTAACTGTTCATGCAACTTCATTTAGATGTCTCATAATAGGACAATAAACTTCCAAACCTTCCACAAGTACTTCAAAAGATAGTATTGGTTGCCTAGTTTTAACTCCAACACTTGAATTTTTTATTGTTCCTCTTGTTTTTAATGGTGAATGTGGAAACTCATCTTGAAGCCTAAGCGATATGTTTTACTTTATCATCTCCTACCATGATGTTATTGTGGCTCTTCAAAGAACATCATTAAAGTAGCAAGAAATTCCTTTCTTTTTGCATAATTTTCTAATGAGGCATGAAAAGGAAAGTATCTTATTACCCTTCTCATTTTCTTTGAAACATTTCTAAATCTTTAGGAAGATGAGTTATCACAAGTTAACTAGGACTTTTCCATTGAGTGCAACATAAGGTTTGACAAAGAAAGATGTGATGTTGTTGGATCATGTTGTGGGGTTCAAATGGTACATCACAATTTTGAAGTAGATCCTATCTACTTAGGTAAACTCTATAGCATTCTTAGGTCCAATCTTTTTTACTCTTAGGATCAAGCTATGTTGATACCTCTACTAGTTTGGTTCCTACATTTAAAATTCCCAGGGCCTCAGCAATGGCTTCCACTGAGTTGAAAATGATGATGTTCTTAATTCTAACTATTGCATCTTCCTAGCAATTATTTCAAAAGAGATATGTTTTTTCTAAGTACCATTCTTTATTGGTCAAAATGGTAGATCATAAAAAGATGCTTGTAGTTGTTCTTAAACCTCTTTAGATGTAAGTTCCAAGAAGGGTCTAAAACTTAACTTTTAATTAACACTGACCTTTAAATTTTCTTTATTCTAATTTTCTCTACGTAGGTTTTGGTGAGGGTCTCTTTGAGAGTGGGTCTCTATCTTAGTATCTCATCTTACCTTAACTACGCTATTTTAGTTCTGGAAATCTACCTGAAAAATTCCACATCAAGTTCTTCCATAGTAGGTCTAGTTACATGTGTGGTTTTAGGCTCTTGTCCTTGCTTTCATCCATATCCTTATTCTCCATGTGGCCTATTTTCTCTACACTATGATGAACCACCTACCTCAAAGATCTTTTAGATGCCATCTTTAATCACATTCATGATCAAATGCTATTTTCTAAATGATGTTTATAACATTTGACCCTTTATCATCCTTAGAAGTAGCCTTAATTTGGTAAATGTTTGCATTAATAACATTATCTAACTACAGTAGAATTTTTTGGAGGCTCTAAGATCGCTAGATTTTCTTAAACTTAAGTTATTTTGATTATTTTTAATGTTTACTATATTAGATGTTCAAAACTTGGGGTTTCTAAACTTTTTCAAAACATAGATCAAGTGCCTCCATGATGTAAAGCTTAATCCTAGAAGTTCATAGGTTTGGGAATCATTGAAATTGGAGACCTAGATTGTAAGATATTATTGGTAAAATGCTCTAGCTCTCAAAAATTGCAAAACTCCTCTTTCTTAAAGTGAAAATGATGAAAATTTTGGTAACCATTGATGTGCATATATAGGATTTTTCTATCATGTCAATGTTGTTGCATTGATGGAACTATGTTAATGAAGGGTGTTGAATTGACACTACTACATTAACACTACTAAATTTAATAGTTTTCTTTCAAAATTAAAATAATTTAGAGGAACTTTCATTGGATTTTTTGGTTAATTTTCAATCAATAGAAGAGTTTAGACACTATGAACACATTTTAGACATTTCATATGAGGTCAACTGATGAATTAGCATAAGTTGAAAGCTTGAACATGAGAAGGAACTATGGTTTTTAACATGAAATTTTAACAAAAAATTTTGGCAAAAACAAGGAGAAAATGATCAAATGATGATTGATAGAAAACACTCTATTTTGTGGACATGTGAAGTTGATTTATGCCTATATCTCTAGAATTCATACAAGTGGATCCTTTCCATAGTAGACTTTTTTCTAAAATGTCCTTGTATAGCCATTTCACAAGGTGCCCATTAGCACCTAGGAAATCAAATGTTGACAAAGTTCATGTTCCAATAACCACAAAACTGTTACTATTAAAATCTTGCACTATATTATAAAAAAAAATTAATTGCATAATTGAGCATAGTAGTGAGCTAGAAGAGAATGAGAAAGAATTACATAGACTGAGATGTGAGGTTCCTTACCATGTTTCTAAAGTATTCCTTGTGTTAGGTGTGGTTAAAATGATCATCATAACTATTCATTCAAGTTTCAAATGAAGTTTATACCATTTTCTATGACATCACATTATGTCATCTTAGGTCCATCTCCATGAGATCAACCACAACCACATTAAAATCACATCACTTAACAAGAAAAACTGGGAAACATGCATTAGGTTCATAGAATAATTAGTTAATTATAATTGTATGAGTTATGAATCTTGACCATTGATTAGAGGGAAGCCTTCAAGCATGGCTCACATGTCTTTGTAGCACCATAGCCAGTTCTAATCCTATTAGCATTACACCTTTACAGATAGATCATATATCTTTCTAATTACATGATGAAACTATTCTAAGAGACCATGAAATTTTTAAAAGTATCTAACCTTTCGGCATGGGTCATATATTATTCTACTGGTACCCCAAGAATGACTTTGTGTATGTTAACTAATTATTTATTTATTTTTTTATCCTTACTAGAGGACTATCTTCAGACATGGGTCATGTCTTTCTAGTGCCATAGTAAGGTAGTGACTTTTATAAAGAAGATATTTGCCAAATAATTAAAACATACATGATAGTATAGGGAAATGAAGCTGTGGGATCCATAGAGAAACTTCAAAGAATAAAAAAAATCCTCTTAATGTCACATCCTTTTTTATGAATTGCGATATCGCGTACACGATATCACAGCAACCACGCGATATCACGTCTTGCCTCATCATCTATAAATAAGAGGCAGTGCACTTGGTTCAAGAGAGTTAGATTTAGACCCTTAGCTAGATTCTTGTAGTTTTGTCATTCCAGAGTTAGAATTATTTCTGTGTGCCCGTAGTAGGATTCATAGAGTGAATAGATCTTTATTTGAGCAATTTGTACCTGGGCACAATTTTGTGTATGGAAATATAAAAACGAACTTTATGATAAACCTTGCAGCATACATATTAAGATAATTAGTAATTAGTGATTGTTTAACACTTTCCTAGTTAATTAATATCTCTCTCAACCTTCAACCTCCTTAGTTAAATACACTCAATACAATTGCTTCGAGCATGCGTGTAGTGCTTGGTAACCCAGTAACAATTAGCGTTTGGTAATCCCAATAGCATTGCATTGGTTCAAGATGTGTACGGCAAGTGGGAACAGATACTGGTGTTAGGAACATTTAGAACTTAGTTAATGAATAGTTAATGTAATTTATCCACTGAGTTCTCTCTCCCTCTTCTTTATTAGCAGAAGACATAAAAAGTACAAAAGCTATAAAAATCATATACCTCAAGCTTACTTAACCATACAACCGTGACAATATAAGAAAGTTTTGGAAGACAACAATTGATTAACCCTGAATGTTCCGTTAAGGTTCATAAGCACTTAGTTCTTGTAGTTCAATCAAATCATGCATGAAAATCTTGTATTCTTATGGTTGAGTGTAGGGATACCTCGCCACTCATCATTGGCACCGTTTCCAGGGATGGGTATTCGTAGTGAGATCAACTACGCCATCTCGTGGATGGACTTAGGCATGAAACAAGAAGAACCCTTGGGACATACACCCAAGGAAGGTTATCGAAGCTCAGGTCTCATCAAATTCATAGACTACTAAAGCAAGTTGCCAAAGAAGAAGGGAAGCTACGAAAGAGAGAAAGTGTAGAGGAATACAACTGAGATCCTTCCCTCCAAAAAAATGGAGTGAGATTTTGTGAGTAGGAAGAAGAGTCATCACTCAAAGAGATGGTGAATAGGAAAAATTTTCCTTGCCAAAAGTTAACATCAGAAGTATTGGCAAAGGTAGACCAAATGTGGGACTCCCTGGATGGTAGGTTTGTAACTGTTCTTAAAATTGTAGAGGAGTTTAGGAAGCGAGGTAGTGGCCATGACAAAACAAAAGAGAAGTGGAAAATGCACGTAACAAGGGTAAGGGTAAAATGACCATCACAGAAGAGGTTGTGGATTCAAACACAGACAATGATAGTGGATGCAAGATATGCCAATATGACCATCCTAAGGGATGTTGCCCAGTGATCTCACATCTACAAGAGTCTAGGGTGTAAGCACTCAACCCATGACTAAATAAACAGTAAGCACCCCGACGGTTACCTTATTCCCAAGGTAATCCAAGGTAATTCTACCAACCTTCAACATATTATCCAAGTGGAACTCCACCACAACCCATTGAGCAACATCAACAGTGGCAATACCCATAGTCATGGGGGATGCCACCACCAAGGCAACAATACCCCTACCGGCAACCTAACCCATATGGCTACTACGTGCATCATCCAATCTCTCCACGTGACTCTGTTACTCACGTTACACCACAACATCACTACCAATCCCATGAGTATTATAGAACTCATTCTCCTAGGGAATATAACCCACAAATATACCACCCTTCAAATCCATCTGCAACTCTCACAACAATAGCTCCATTACCACCCACTTCAGCAATGCAAGGGGAACTCCCTACTCAACCATAGCAATGCAATGCCACAAGGGCTATAAATCCTCAACCCACTGTTGGTTCTAACAACCGTATGAAGAAAAGATCTTTCTTCAAAACCAACAGTCCAACCAAGCCCTTACAACCACAATTGGTTGAACCTTGGAATGCTTGCCCATCAAATAGAGCTTCAGAGCTTCCTTTGAACCAAACACCAAGCTCAATGCATACGATTATGTTAACACATGTCGTTACTGACTAGATCAAGGTTGGCAACCTTCTTAGGAAATTCTCTAATCCTGGAATCCCTCTAATCTATCTCCAAATCACTGGGAATGAGCCATGCAAAGCTCTTCTAGATTCAAGTTCTGGAGTCAACTTAATATTGCAAGAAATGTACGAAGCTTGGAACCTGCCTCCATTAAAGAAGAGCGAAATTCACCTAGAGCTGGCCAACCAGTCCATCACTGTTCCCTTGGGACTGGTGGAGGACATCATCACCACTGTGTGTGGGTGGTCGTACCCAGCTGATTTCCTAGTGATATAAGTAAATAATGGTAAAGGGGACCTTCCAATAATAATGGGAAGGTCATGGCTAAGTACTATAGATGCATGCCTAGGAATCAGTAATATTTCCATAGAAATATTTAAGGATCACTTTTCATTGTCATTCATTGACCAAGTCTTACACACCATAGTAGGGCATCACTATTATAGTTTTCTTGATGGCTATAGCGGATACAACCAAATATAGGTAGCCCCAGAAGACCAAGCCAAGACAATGTTCACCAGTCCTTGGGGAATGTTTGCGTATAAACAAATGTCATTTGGCTTGTTTGATGCTCCTACCATGTTTCAACGCCTAGTTCTAAGCATATTCCAACAACAAATAGGGAATGGAGTGGAAGTCTTTATGCACAACTTCTCCACCCATGGAACAAGTTTTGATCAAGCCTTGGACTGATTAGAGAAAGTGCTGAAAAGATGCGTAGAAACCAATTTAAGGCTCAACTGGTAGAAAAGCCATTTAGTGATCCAAGAAGGCATAGTACTTGGGCATAAGGTTTTACATGCAGGAATAGAGGTAGACCCAGATAAAATTAGGGTTATCCAAGGAATCACCCGTCAACTGGAAACTATCAAAGACATTCAGTCATTCCTTGGACACACTAGCTACTATAGGAGATTCATTGAGAACTTCTCCAAGATTTCCAAACCGTTGGTAGAGCTAAAAAAGAAGGAAATACCCTTTGAGTGGACTAGGGAATGTGAACGAGCATTCAAAACCTAAAACGAAAGCTAGTAGAAACTCCCATTTTACAAGATCCTGACTGGTCCAGACCATTTCACATCATGACTAACGCATCCAATTATGCCTTAGGAGACATACTTACATAGTTAGATGACCAAAAACACCCTTACTACATCCACTGTGTAAGTAGAAGTATTGCCGATACACAACTTAACTACACAACTACAAAGAAAGAATTAATGGCTGTAGTGTTTGCACTGGATAAGTTTAGGCACTATGTGTTAGGTTACAAAGTGTTCATCCACATGGATCATAGTGTAATCTAGTTCCTCATCAACAAGCCAATGGTTAGCCCTCGTATTATACGATGGCTAGTAATTCTACAAGAGTTTGATCTAACGATGATCGATCGAGAAGGCACCGAGAACATAGTTGCAGATCATTTATCTCAATTGTGCTGGGACAGCAAAGAGGATGAATATGTAATGTCTAATCATTTTCCTGATGAAGCCCTCTTTGTCGGTGTAGTGAATAACCAACTACCCACAGAGATGAACTAGTATAGTAGCATTCTCACCTATCTCCTTACTCAACAAACACCACAGGAGTTGGACCTTAAGAGAAACAACAGTTCCTTCACAGAACCAAGTACTTCATGGAGATCAATGGATAACTTTACACAATGTTTTCTAATGGCCTTGTTTAATGGTGTGTGCCTAAGGTAGACCAACTGAGAGTTCTCCAAGATGTTCATGAGGGCCCTTGTGGGGGTCACTATGCAAGGAGATGAATGGCTATTAAGATCTTGCTTGCAGGATATTACTGGCCAATAGTATTTCGGGATGCCCATCAATTTATCCAATCTTGTGAGCATTGTTAACATGATGGGGGAATGACCACTAAAATGGAGGGCCTGCAACAATGGATTCAACCGTTAGAACCCTTCAACATTTGGGGAATAGACATTATGGAGCCCATTACACTAATGTCCAATGGAAAAGCTTACATTGTAGTTGTCGTAGACTATCTAACAAAATGTGTTGAAGCAGCTACTATTAAAGACTACACATCATCTACAGCTGTACAATTTATGCAACAACAAATCGTAAATAGGTTTGGTGTGCCACATGCACTTATCTTGAATAATGGAACACACTTCACAAGTGCAAATTTTCGAAAGTTAATGCAACACTTAAGGGTTGAACATAAATTGACTACACCTTATCACCCCCAAGCTAACAGACAAGCTAAGATCACCAATAGGGAGATCACTAAAATATTAACTAGGACAATTAGCAAGTATAGGCGAGATTGGAGCACTAAACTGAATGATGCTCTTTCGGCATACCGCTCCACCTAGAAGCTCCCTATAGGCTACTCTCCCTATGAGTTAGTGTACGAAAAGCTTCCAATGCTTCCGATTCAAACCAAACTCTGTACACTATCAACAGCTTATGACCTCCACCTCGATCTTGATCTAGCACAAAAACAAAGGTTGGAAAATTTACCAATGCTAGACGAAAACTGATTAGCTACCCTGTCATCAAATGAGTTGCACAAGGCATATAACAAGCAACGTCATGACTTGAAGATTTGAAAGGTTAAGTATCAACCAGGAGATAAGGTTCTCTACTGGAACCCCACACATGTGCCACAATGCACAAAATTTCAAACACTGTGGGAAGGACCTTATGTTATTCATGCAACCGTTCCTTTAGGGGCCATGACCATATATAAACTTGAGAGCCTTGATAAGAGATTGTTATTCAATGTGCAATAGACCAAACCCTTCCATGAATTTAGAACATTCAGTGCACATAATACCTCTGAGAAGGGACAACCCTACTCACTATTTCGGATCTCCTTCTTCCAACTCAGTCATGGGAGAGATGGCCACCTATGCTAACCATTTAATTCCCTCAATTCTTTCTTAAGTTTTTTTTACACATTTTTATTTTACATATTTCTTTAATTTTTCTTATTTTGGTTTTGCAAAATCGTTCATACTTTCTCATTTCTTTATGTGACTATTTATTCTTTATTTCTTTTCTGTTGTTTTATTTTGGCTTTTTTTTTGTTTTTTTCTTTGTTTTTGTCTTTGGTTTTTTTTTTCTTTTTTTGTTTTATGTTAGATTCATCACCTAATAAGTGCTCCTAATGGTGGTATGAACTGTATTCTATTGATTGCTAATGTTTGGTTTTTACCTTTGAGTTATAATGTTGATACTAAGATATGGTTCTTTTGATATAATAGGCAATGAGTCCATAGCATCAATGCATCCATGAATTTCTATGGTCTCTCTTAGCTTGGAACTATACAATCCCCTTCTCTAATAATAAAACTATTAACGAATTGCTGACTAGGCATTTCTCAAACTAAGGAAGGACACAAGGACTGAAAATGGTGTGACTTCAAGGGGATTTTATGCATTTGTGCTGGCTATTCTCTTGGGTGCTTGGATGTTTTCTTTTTGAGTTTTCCATACCATTCCAACATTGCTCCATTATCAGGAAGCTAAGCCAATAAAAATAAGTCTCTGCATGGTGTGGTTCTCACACAAGAAAAAAAACAAAAATAAAAAAAAATAGTAAGAATTTAAAGCACACCCCTTAGACAAAATAATCATCTAGGCTACAAGAACTGGTTATCGAACTAAAAAAACATGTTCCCTCTAACTAAGGCCCTTTCTTGCTTCCTACTTCTCCCTTTCTTGTTTTCCTTGGAATGGTGGTGACTCTTTGGTGGAAGCATTCTTGTTACTTCAAGTGGATGGATTGGCCTAGTGTATTAATGCAAAGTCACTGGATGAGGATTGTTTGAGGCTGGATTTGGAATGAGATCTACTTAGTCACATTAACCATAAATACAAAAGGGGCTATACACCGCCTTGTTCTTGGAACTCAATTCCATTCTATTCTTCCCATCATTCTTTCCCCATTTCCCACTTCATTGCCAGTTGTATCAGTAGTCTATATTTTGGTTGATGCATTGTTTTCTCTTTGGTGAATTCTTGTGGTTAAGACTTTAACTCTTACTTCCAAATGACATTTCTAGAGCCTACGAACTCTTTGAATGTGGATTTGTCAGGGCATAAAGGGCATGAGCCTAGTTTGGGGAGGATCCACTAGCATTCCTATTTGGTACATCAGTTAACTTCTTTCCCTTAAACATTTCCACAATCAACATTTGTTTTGTTCATTCCCATCTTTGACATCCATTTTATTGGTGTTTTCATTGTTTCTTTTTCTTATTCTTCCCTATTCCTTATAATTTTCCATTCTATCGCTACTATAGGATTTCTCTTAGTCATGTGGGCCCTGATCCAATTTTTTCAATTTTCCTAACCCCTACACCTTGGGTAGTCACCAATGTTATATCTCTAGAATTTGTATTGGCCATATCACAACTGAACCAATGGACCTTAAACTGAGGCAAGATATCAACTATATTGTGATTTACTTATCCTTGCTCATATGTGACTATGTTGTGTGTGAAAATGAAAATCATATAGCAATGGATTAGACCTGGAGGAAACACTCAGGATGGACTAGTGCTAGAATGGTTATGCAAGGAACAAGATTGATGGCGCGGCTCTGGATTAACAACGAAAGACATAATCTTGGTGTCGACAGCAACACATCTTCTCCTTTTCTCTCTCTCTCTCTCTCTTCTCTCTCAACTGCCAAATAAGGCTAGATGTCAATTGTGTATAGTGTTCACTCTTGTAGTCATGAACACTAATGTTGTCATGTATTGTAATGTTGACCTATTCACATGTCATCCCATTCACCATTAGTTATCATTCAAGTCAATAATCCCATACCTTCCCAATATTTTGTAAGGAACTCAAGGGCACATTTTCATTTAGTCATGGCAGTATGATGAACCGCGATAGCGTGTACGTGATATCGCATCTACAATATCGCATACGCGATATCACAACCACCATGCGATATCCCATCCTGCCTTATCTTCTATAAATAAGAGGCAGTGCCCTTGGTTCAAGAGAGCTAGATTTAGACCCTTAAATAGATTCTTGCGATTTTGTCATTCCAGAGTTAGAATTATTTTTGTGTGCCCATAGTAGAAGTCATAGAGTGAACAGATCTTTATTCGAGCAATTTGTACCTGGGCACAATTTTGTGTACAGCAATAAAGATGAACTTTATGATAAACCTTTGTAGCATACAGATTAAGCTAATTAGTAATTAATGATTGTTTAATGCTTTTCTGGTTAATTAATATCTCTCTCAACCTTCAACCCCCTTAGTTAAATACATTCAGTATGACCGCTTCGAGCATGTGTGTAGCACTTGGTAACTTACTAACGATTAACATTTGGTAATCCTAGCAGCGTTGCATTGGTTCAGGATGTGTACAGCAAGTGGGAATGAATACTGGTGTTAGGAACATTTCGAACTTAGTTAATGAATATTTAATGTAAGTTATCCACTTAGTTCTCTCTCCCTCTCCTTTATTAGCAGAAGACATAAAAAGTACAAAAGCTATAAAAATCATATACCTCAAGCTTACTTAACCATACAATTATGACAATACAAGTAAGCTTTGGAAGATAGCAATTGATTAACCCTAAGTGTTCCATTAAGGTGCATAAGCACTTAGTCCTTGGAGTTCAATCGGATCATGCATGAAACGCTCGTATTCGTATGGTTGAGTGTAGGGGTACCTCACCACTCATCACTTTTCTAATTCTTCTTGGCTCTTTTTCCATTCTTCAAGCTATTAAAAATTTCAAGTAATACCCAACTTTATCTTTGTTATTTTTCTCAAGCCCTTTGAAGCCAAGTAGTTGTTATAATTTTTATGTTTTAAAGTTATGTATCACATAAAGTTAGAAATCCATGAAATATAGATGAAAATAGCATAAAAAAGTAAAGTAGAAGGAAATATCCCAAAAGAGAAAGAAAGGATTCATATAGCATTTATGTATAACATGCCAAAATTGACAAAGTTCTTCCCCTTCTCAAGTTATAAATAGAGGCCAAGGACCTCTCTCATAACAAAATGGAGCATAGTATTTGAGTATAGAGCAATGAAGTAAGAATGTATCTCCTTAAGCTTTTCTTCATTATTTTATGCTTCATTTTACATTCATTTGAGAATATATTTTAGTTTCTTCTTTCAAGCTCCATGAAGAGCATCATTCTTGCATTTTTGCAACAATTATTTCTCCAAAATCTAAACTCTCCCATGGCAAGCCTTAGTTGTTGAAGCCCTCACAATATCCCTCATGCTCTCATAGAATTATCTCATTCTCATGGCCAAAGCTCTGACAATTCACACACTCAAATCGTTAACATTCTCTTAAGAATTTATTTAATTTGAAAGAGCTCATTCATCCCAAGGATGCTACATTTTAGTCTCTCATGGTTCATTCATTTGTATTTTTTTGGCCATGTTTACTTCCTTATTTTTCATACATTAGCTATATTAATATTATAATAGTGTGTGTTTGTAGAAACATTTATGCACATGTGTTAGCTTGAAAGCCACTCTAAATTTAATGTTTATGTAATGCATGTTAATGTTTTTTCCTTTAATATGTTAGCTAAATACATATGAAGTTTCTTATGAAGAATCTAAGTAGAGATAAAAGGTTTTTTGCATGTTATTTAGCGTTGTATTTATTATAAAGAAGAGGTAGTCATGAATAACCAATTTTTCATATAAATTTCTTATGTTTCTTAAGCTCAATGTCAAGCTCAAGCCATATTTATTCTTAAGCAAATATTTCTCTACATTTGTAAGCACTTCTCATGTCAAATTAAGCCCCAATTATGTCCTAGTTTTATGTCAAAGCATGTCAATTTTATGTTTCATAGAAATCTTATTTTATATATGTTAAAGGAAGAGTTTATTTTGATGTTTAATAATATGGAATTGGCATTCCAATAACTACAGAAAAAGCCTATAATGTCCTAGAATATTTCTGAGTATTTTATGTACACATGCATGTCCACTTGGTTACCCAATTCTTATGTTAACCTTNCTATGTTAACCTTTCCTTTCATGGATAAGTTTATTTGCCTCCTTAAATCCATTTTATGTGGCTCATATTTATGTTTATTGCATGAATCCTTGCACATGTTATATAGATCTTAGCTCCACACACTATTTTCAAGTTGAGTCCATCATTAAATTCATAAAATCTTCTATAAATTTATAGCTACAAAGCTTTTTATCCAATTGTTGGGCATTTCTCCATCCTTCAAAATTTTGTTAAATAATTATGTCAACCAAGAAACTCCTATAACTCCCAATGCTTTCCAAGCTTTTATAGAAATGTTATCTAATCTAACAACTTTCCCATTTTTCATATGTGATAATGCTATCTTTACCTTAGAGAAGGAAACTTCATTACCCAAACCAAAACTTGATTCTTCTTCTTGGAGGTCTTCTATTGAAAATTCTTCATTTAATAATTCTTAAAAATGAATTTTCCACCTATTCAATATTTTATTATCTTTCACTAAAATTCTTTCATTTGCTTCCTTGATGCATTTGACATTATTAATGTTATTACACTTTTTATTTCTAATTTTTTCCAATTTATAAATATATTTTTGTCCTTCCTTTATTCCTAAGTTCTCATAGAAGTTATCTAAGTCCTTATGTTTGACTTTAGCTATTGCTACAATTTCCTTCTTCTTTGCCTTTTTGTATATTAGCCTATTTTCTTGGCTACTACTTTGCTTCCATTCCTTGAAGCATTTTTTTCTTATTTTGGATAGCATGTTCCACTTCATTACTTCATCATCATGTTTCCCTTATGTATCTTTTACCTTATGTTTCAACCAAAATGTTCTTTTCAATTTTCTGAATGCAACTTTCCATTTGCCCCAGATTAAATTTTTAAAGCAATCCCAATTCTAGGTTCCTTTACAAAGTAGTTGTTCTCTGAATAAGGTGATGTTATCTTCTTTCAAATTCCACAATTTTATGCATTTATTCCCTTTTCTAATGCAACATTGAAAGCTTTGTACAGCTACATCCATGACCATTTGTCAATGCTGAGTTGCAAGGTAGTTTCCAAGTACCTTGTAGTCTTTACACATGCTAAAATCTCTTTTTTGCAACAAGAAATAATCAATTTTTGTTTTATCCATACCAATGTTGTATCTAATTAAATTTTTTGTCCTCTTCTTGAAATAAGTATTTGCAATTGCAAGGTCATAGACACTTGCAAATTACAATAGTGAATCTTCCATATCATTACACTTTCCAAATCCTTATTCTCCATGAATCCTATCCTATTTAATTTTCATAGATCCAACATGATCATTAAAATCCCCTCCAATGAAGATGCTTTCTTGTTGGGGAATTTCTTGAAGCATCTGATCCATGGAATCCTACTTAATCAAATTTTCTAGACCAATTTGTGAAGCATATATGCTGATGATGTTAATGATCTTATTTCCAAACATAAGTTTGATGCCAATAATTTGATCACCCTAGTGATATACTTGCACTACTTTATCTTTGATAGATTGATCAATGACGATGCCCACTCCATTTTGGTTATTTTATATTTCTAAATAGAATAGTTTATAACCTTGGCCTAAATCTTTAGCTTTCTTCCTTTTCCATCTTGTTTCTTAAACTAAGCAAAATAAAAATTAATTCTAAAAAATAGGTAATTCTTACCTTATGCATTATCTATAATCCTTTTTCATAACTTCATCATATGGCTCATAAGCTTGATACCTCTATAGTTCTCAAAGTTTTGGATGTCTCCCTTGTTTTTGTAGATGGCTATTATAGTGCTTCTACTCTAATCATCTACATTTTTCCATCCCCTTAAATATTGTTCAAAAAATGTGCTAACCAAGAAATCCATATATTTTCATAAATGTTCATACCTCTATAGAAATATCACTAGGTTCCATTGCTTTCCCACTCTTTATCTTCATAAAGATTTTCTTTACATCATTGAAAATATACAATATGTTAACATTTGATTCCATGTCTTCAACTTCATCTCTAGAAAATTCTTCATTAAGTAGCTCCTAAAAATATATCTTTCATCACTTCAAATTAGCAACAATCAACACATTGTTATTTAAAATCCTTAGGTACTTAATGTTGGTGATAAAATCCCAAAATCAAATACATCTTTCACTCTTAAACTTATAATATCTAATGGATATCTCTTGCATATAATAAGATACTATACCCCTAAAACATTTTAACCTATTTTTAGACCCAATCAACAATCTATTTATTCATTCTTGATAAGGGAAAAAGCTTCATTGATGCTTTAGAAGTATTGTTTCCTTACATCATGTGTAAGTTGTTGAGCTTGGTTAGGGTGCAATAAAAAGGAATGACATTTAACCAAGTCCCTAATAGGAGAGCTATTGGAATAATAATTAATCTCAAAACAAAATTTAAAGACATTCACCTTCTTCCATCTAGGTTTGGTGTCCCCTTCCAATGCTCAACATCATTAATCCTCTATAGTATTTTTTTTCCTACTCCTTAATTTGCCTCCACCTATGTTCTTATTTATGCCTCCTTAACATCTCCTCATGCCCCTTCTTTTTCTACTCTTTTTGCCCCCTCTCCTCATGTAGGATCTTTTATTGGAGCTCTTCATTCAGCATCTCCCTCTTAATCCTCTACCAATTATCTACTTGATATTTCACTTGCATTTTGACATATTCTATGGTAATTGCAACCTCTTATAGAATCCAATCCGCAATTGTAAGCTATATAACCATTATCTTTTCATTAGTGACTTTTTGGATGCCTTTCATTCTATTCTTTTAATTATCTTTAAGTCTTTTCATAATTTCCTGTGTAGTCTCTTGTATTCCTTCTTTTAGCCTAAATTTGAATTGCTACCCTAGTCAATCTTAAACAACTATCTTTGTATCTATGTTAATAAACTTCTTAGAGGTGGTTGATGTCAAGGTTGCAAACCATTGTGTGAACATCCCACTATTTCTTGAAGTGCAAAAGTACCCTTTCTTTAATTTTGTAGTTGTTCTATAAATAACAGGCGATGAAGAAAATATAGACCTAATAGCATAGTTGTTATAAACTTTACTAAATCATCTTTCTCTTCATGACACAAACTAGGTGATCTACCCTACACCTTCCATAGAAGTCCTTACCAAGTTCTAGAAGGAAAGAATTTAGCCAGCATTCTTATATGAATACTTCAACTTCATATATGCTAAGAAGTAATGACTGTTCACCTAATGATAATGGAATAAGTACTTTAGAAAGACAAGGTATAAGCCATTGAGCTTTAAATAGTTTCTAAACTTCACTAAAAATCTCTCGACCACTTCAATGGCTATCCATTACACCTACATAAGAAGGGATCCTAAAACCTATCCACTTGCAAATATTAAGATTTCCTCAAATACAAAATCAAGATCAAAGATCAAACCCTTGGAGGTATGAAGAATAATCTCATCCTCTATCAAGATACTAAGGTTTGGAGGAATGAAATTTTTCAAACTATGTATTTCAATATCCACAAGTCTTGTACTTTGATCATACTAATGCTTAAAAAAACTACTACATTTAAACCATATATGTCATATAAAAGAGATGGAAATACATACCAACCAACTAAAGTCGATAATTTTTGGAGTTATCAATTCTACAAAAAGGACTAACTACCAAAATCAAAGGTGGTATTTGTGTTCATGGCAACCAAAATTTCCTTCCAAAGTGAACATACTATTATAGGTAGCAAAAATGCTTGGGGAAGAGGTATCTAATAGATTATGTAGTAGAAATTATAATGCTAATAGCTCCTTAGGTATGAAACCTAACTTGTTCACTAAGCCAAAATAATTCATAACCTATAATGCCTAAGGCCAAATACATGATAGCCAAACATTATTAACATAGCAAGAAATAATATAATTTGCAAATTAAATTAAGGCATAAGGCTACTAATGAATCAAAAATACTATCCAAATAATAAGCTCCAAGTTAACATTACAAATCTCTACCTTAAATATACAAGAAAGTAAAGTTAGGCCTACATCTAAGATAGGCAAGTACAAAATCCTCACTACCAACCAAAGGGCATTACAAAGTATAAATACTAGTTCAACATTACAACTTAGAAATTACATAAAATTTTCAACTTNTAAAGGGCATTACAAAGTATAAATACTAGTTCAACATTACAACTTAGAAATTACATAAAATTTTCAACTTAAGAAAATACTAGAAAATATCTAAATTTTAATCTAAACATAAACTTCTTCAACTTCTCATTAGTTATTGAAACCTTGAAATAATTATAATATGGGTACATCCCAAGATATATATTCTAATTAGAAATTTATAATTTAGCATTTCCCACTAGAATTTAACCCATGACTTGGATCTTTCAAGTCAAGAGTCTTACCACTAGGCTAACATCTCATTGTTTTTGTAACTACTTCTCATTACAAATACTTATTTCACTTACAATGTAAAAACAAAGGGAAAAGTTAATTCACATGACTAAGCAGGGAAAACAAATTATAAAGGCTTCTTTAAAAGTTTTGGAACCAAGGATTAAATATTTTGACAACCATGCATAGCTATTATTGTATCCAAAAATATTATCATCAAACATATCATTATCATCATCATCATCTTAGTCTTGTTCCAAAAAAATGAGATTAGTTACATGAGTTATTTTTCACCATTTGCATTTACATGGAGTTAAATCTTTTTTTATTTATAAATTTTTCAAGTCATTTTAAATCATTGTTTTTCATGTTATTTGGTCTTCCTTTTGGTGGCTTTTGTGGAATAATGATGTAGCATCAAACATATGTAAACATTAAATAATCAAACAAAATTTAGAAAGTTAATAATTGAACAAAAAATCCATCATCATCCCCAAACCCTAGAATTTGTGGAAGCTAGTATCAAATTCTCAGTGTCAAAATGTCATATGTTGGAATGTGTACTGATTATGCATAATAAGATTTTTTTGGAATGAAATAGAATGAGCCTTCAGGACTTATTTAATGTTTCTTAAATCTTGTACCAAGATCAGCTTAGATGTCATCCTAGTTTCTATCATTCACTAAGTGCCAAGGTACCTACTCCATGCAGCACTATTTCAAGATCAATGTAACATGCATTTCACTATTATATATAGTAAAGGCTTCAAGAATTCCTTAAGGTTCCTTTAAGGCCAACCAATCACTTCCTCCTTTAATTACACAACATAAATAAAAATTATTGGTAAACAAATATATGTAAATAACCAAACCTAGGGTAGTAGCAAAACATAACTGATTGCATATCGGAGATTCAAATCAAATGTTGATGAGCCCTAAGTCTCATATATTAATTTTCAAACTTTAACCAATTTTAGTTTTGATTTCTCCTTCTTCTTTCTCCAAATTGATAAGTCAAAACTACATTTTTAACATTAAAACTTCACATGTTGAATCCTAAGAGTTGATGTAATCCTTTTCTTCATCGTTCCTTGTGCTAGCATTTCTATACACCATGTACTAAACACTATGACCTATATTGTAATTCCTAATATAAGTTGCAATGAAAGTCATGATGATTGTATGACTTCCAAAAAGTGTGTTGAGGTTCACACCACTATCATAGATATCTTTTCCTTTTGGACACTAGACATCAAAGAAGAAATTAGGCCAAAAAGCCTACAACAAATTAAAAATCCTAACTATGTTCTAATGTTTGGCAACCCCAATGCCTATGCAATGGCTTCTGCTAAGTAGGACACTTGAATGTCCTTGATTTTTACAATAAACCTTGGCCTTCAACTATCCCAAAAGAGATAGGCCTCTTTCATGTACCATTCCCCACTAGACATGATGACTAGCCACATGGAAAAGGCTTGCAATTATGTCTTGACATACTTTGAAGCTTTTTCCAAAAATGGCCCGAACTAATATTTGAATTTCTTAGGACTTAATGATGTCTAGGTAGGCTTGAGTCTAAGTGATCTAAAGCCTTAGCATAGGACTAGTTGCTCCTCGTTGGGATTGTTCTATAGACACTTCTTTCTTTAGAATCTATCGAATAGATCCCACTTTGGGCTCCTTACAAAGATGTCTCATTGCATGGGTCACCTCTTGTTGTTCTTGGCCTTATTCCTGCTAGCCCTTTCCAACTCTATGTTGCTTCTCCCATGGTTGTGAGGGTTCTCCTTCCAATGGACATTTTTGTTTGGATACCTTAACTCTTGAGGGTAGTTACACTTGGCTAAGTTGTCATTAGGGCTAATTTAATTAACTCAATTCTTATTTTTATTTATGCATTATCATTGATAAATCATCCCAAAGGTTTTTGGAAGGGTTAACCATCAAAAGAGTTAATATTTTTATGTTGTTAAGGTTACTAACCCTTGGGGAAAAGTTAGAATTTTTTTTTTAAAATTTCATCAAAAACCTTAAGGTTTGCAGTCCCCATGATAAAGATCTTACCTTCAATAAGTGAAGGATTGAAAAATGAGTGATTTGGACACATAGTTTGAAAGTTATGGGCTCTAGAAAGTTTTGGGATCTAAAAAATTACAAAAATTCCCCGTGTGTTATGAGAAAATTGCAAAACATTCCAAAGTGTCTAGCACTATATATAGTATTTTTACACTACATCAAGAGGCCTTGTTGAGGGGGCCTTGTTGACATAGTCAGCTACATTGATGCAACCTCATCAATGTAGCTATTGACCACCATTGACTTTGACCAAACATTCAAAATCAAAGGAATTTTTCAATAAAATTGGGATCAAATGAAAGCTTAGAAGAACAAGAATAGTATGAAATCATGAGAAGAGGATGTTGAAGTTCATAATTTGAAAAAATGGAGAAATTTTGATTTAATGGATGAATGCAATGAAAGATTAAGGAGTACTAAGCAGTTTACATAATAAAAAATACAAAATATAGGATTGTAATGATGTCAAAGGTAAGGAACATTAACTAATCAAGCCAAAAGATATACAAGTAGATCCTCCCCATAATAGGCTCATGCCCTTTTTGCCCTAGCATAACCTTAACTAAGGAGTCTGTGGAACCCATAGTCAATTTAATGATCATGACAAGTTAAGGACCAAAAGAAAAGAATCTACTCAAGAATCCCAACACATTAGACAAAGACATGGAGCATAACGTAGAACCTAGTAGTGAGGTGAATTATAGTAGCATGGATGGATGATAGAGAAGGTGGAATGGAGTTCCAAATTAAGGTCATAAGAAGTCTCTTGTGAAATTTGTGGTTAAAATAACATGAGAAGTTCCATCCTTAGTCCAAACCAAAACCATCCACTTTAGTGACTTTGCATCACCACTCTAAGGTCGATCCACTCACTTGAGACACAAGAGTGCTTTCACAAAACAACCACCATTCCAAAAAGAGAAGAAAGGAGAAGTAAGAAGTGAGAGAAAGAGGGCCTTAGTTAGAGGAGACTGTCAGGCATAAGTGCATGTTGTTCAAGTCCCGTAACTAGTGCTTATAGCCCTTTTATTTAACCAAAGGGTGTGCTTTGAATTCCCATTAGCGTTTTTTTTCTTATTTTCAAATGGTAACCACACCATGTAAGGACTTATTCATGTCAAAGGGGTGTGCTTTGAATTTCTTTTTCTTTTTCTTTTTTCTTTTTGAAATGGGAACCACACAATGCAAAGACATTATTTTAACTTCCTTCAATGGTTGGTGTGGAATGGTAAGAAGTCCATGAAAAACACTTAAGCACTCAAGTAAGAAGAACAAGAAAAATAGTATTGAGCCCCCTTAAATTCATACCCTTTACAAACCTTTAAATCCTTCCTAATTCTGGAACTACAAAGGTCACTAATTAATTAAAATTTTCTTTAATGAAAAAGGAACCTCAAATTCCTAGAACAAGGAAAACATAAAGTTCATTGGATGGACAAATGACGTGGACTCACTGCCTATTCCATGGAAAATAAGCCATGACAAAGTCATCAGACATCATAATTCAAAAATAGAAACCAGACATCGACAATTACACATTAAGCACAAACCATCATTAGTAAATGACAACAGCAGCAATGTGTCATATGACAATAAGCCAAATTTATTGGCAAGAATGAGAAAATATCATACTTAAATAAAAGAAACAAAATAAAGTAAAATATATAAAAAAGTGTAAAATAATCAAGAAGGCTTAAAGGTACTAAAGATGGTGTAAAATTAGAAAAATTTGAAAATCAAAAATGTAAGAAATAAAAAGGTAGAAAAACTAAGAAACCATGGTAATGGTCCACACAAATGGCCATCTCCCCCATAACTGAGTTGAAGGGAGGAGATCCAAAAAATAGAATGTGGGTGTCCATTCAGTGAGATGGTAGTTACACTAGCCTATCTTGGTTCTAGGAGAGGTTTTACTTGTTGGATATTGACTAACTACTTTATATTTGGGCTATTAGGTTTGTACATTATCATGGCCCCAGAGGGAAAGGTTTGATTACTTATATAAGGTCCCTCCCACAATGTTTGGAATTTTTTCTTTTGGGGCATATGTGTGGGGTTCCAGTAAAGAACCTTATCTCCTTGTTAAAGTTTTACTTTTCTAATTCTAAGATCATGATGTTGCTTATTCAATGCCTTGTTCACCTCATTCAATGATAGAGCCACTAAGCGATTTTCATCTAGCACATTCAAATTGATCAATCTCTCCTTCTGTGCTAGACTTAGGTCAAGGTTTAATTCATAGGTTGTCGAGAGTGTACGAAGCTTGGATTAAATTGGGAGTATTGGAAATTTCCCATACACTAACTCGTAGGGAAAATATCCGATAGGAAGTTTCCAAGTTGAATGATAAGCCCAGAGAGAATTGTTAAGTTTTGTACTCTAGTCTTTCATATATTTGCTAATGGTTCACATTAGTATTTTTGTAATCTCTCAGTTGGTTACCTCTACTTGACCATTGGCTTAGGGGTGGTAAGGTGTTGTTAATTTATATTCTACCCCCAAGCATTGCATTAATTTTCTAAATGTGGCACTTATAAAATGAATCCCATTATTAGAAATTAGTGAACGTGGCACCCCAAACCTATTCCGATATTTTGTTGTATAAATTTAACAACAATGAATGATGTACAATCAGTAACAACTACCACTTCAGCCCATTTTGTGTAGTAGTCAACTACTACAATAATATACACCTTCCCATTAGACATGGGTGTGACAGGACCCATGAAGTTAACGCCCCATATGTAGAAAGGCTCTAGTGGTTGAATCCATTACTGAGGACCTTCCATGTCAGCGGCCATCCCCCCGTCATGTTGACAATGTTCATAAGAGTTTACGAATTGATGGGCATCCCTAAAGATTATAGGCTAATAGTATCCTACCATCAAGATTTTTATGGTTGTGCATCCCCTTGCATAGTGGCCTCCACAAGGTCCTTCATAAGCATCTTGGAGAATGCACAGTTGATCTTCATCAAGAACACATTAACAAATTAGGCCATTGGCACACACCTTGTAAAGGTTTTCATTGATTTCCATAAAGTATTTCGCCCAATGAAGAAATTTTTGCTTTTTCCTAAAATCTAAGTCCTATGGCATCTCTTGAGTGAGAAGATATGTGAGGATGTCATTAAACCATATTACTTTTTTAGGCATTTATTCATTTATTACTCCAATAAAGAGGAGTTCATCTAAAAATTGATCAAAGAGTGGGCTCTCCTCCTCTTTGTTATCCCATCTTAAGCAAGAAATGTGATTAGTGACCACATTCTTGGTCCATTTTCAATCTACCATAGTGAGATCAAATTCTTGCAAGATCATGAGCCACCGTATGACATAAGGGCTAACCATCGACTTATTCATAACGAAGCAAAAAGCATTGTGGTTTGTATGCACAAACACTTTAGAGCCTAGCACATAATGCCTAAAATTTTCTAGCATGTACACCACTGCCATTAATTTTTTCTCTATGGTGGTGTACTTTCACTATGCTCCCACAATGCTTTGACTCACATACTGGATATAATATGGACATTTGTTATTGTCTATCTACATAGTTAAATGTGTCTATCATGATATGGAATGGTTTGGACCAATCTAGTGCTTGTAGGATTGGTGTTTCTATGAGTTTCTTCTTTAATTATTGGAATGCATGTTCACATTCCTTGGTCTAAATGAAAGGTGCATCTTTCTTTGTAAGTTCTACCAATGGCTTTGTAATCTTAGAGAAATTCTCAATAAATCACCAGTAGTAACCATTATATCCAAGGAATGACTGGACATCTTTTCCAGTCTCTAGTTGACATGTTATTCCTTGGATGACCCTTATCTTTTCTAGGTCTACCTCAATCCTTTTTTATGAAATTCAGTGTCTTAGTACAATGCCTTCTTAGACCATGAGATGGCTCTTTTGCTAGTTGAGTCGTAGGTTTATCTCTACACATCTCTTTAGTACTTGCTCAAGTTGGTCCAAAGCTTGCAAAAATGTAGCTCCAAAGGTGGAGAAGTCATTCATGAAAACTTCAACACCACTATTGATTTTTTGTTGAAAGATACTTAGGACCAGGACTTGGAATGTTGCAAGGGCATTGCATAGGTCAAATGGTATCTTCCAGTATGCAAACGTTCCCTAGGAACTCATCAATTGTTGTTTTGGCCTAATCTTTGGATGTAATTTGGATTTGGTTATAGCCACTATAACTATCCAAAAAGCTATAATAACAATGCCTGAACATGGTGTCTAACACTTGGTCTACAAATGGCAAAGGAAAGTGATCGTTAAATGTTACCATATTTAACAGCCTAAACTTGATGCAAACCCACCATTTGCCATCCTTCTTTGGTACTATTACGAGTGGGCTAACCCACTCACTATCTGCGATTGGATAGCTGAACCTTGCCTTAAGGAGTTTCTCTATCTTCTTCTTGATGATTTGCTTTAATTTGGGATTCAATCACCTCTGTGGTTGCCTTCTAGGCTTCATGGCCGTGTCAATGGAGATGCAATGCTAGCATATCCTTGGATCAATTCCTGTTAGCTCTAGATATGACCAAGCAAAGGTTATTGACCATTTATTTAGCACTTTCAATAGCTTTTCTTTTTGTTTAGGAGCAAGTTTGGCATTAATGATGACCAAGTTACCTCTTTAAAAATGCATACTCCATACCAACAGGTAAAGTCTTTAATTCTAAGGGCTCCTACTTGAAGTGATTAGGAATTTCCAACTCTCCCCAACAGGTATCATCATCTTTATTATAGAGTTGGAAATGAACTTGTTCAATTATGTCCATGCCTTCAACATATGCACATGTTTGGCTCTCAGTTGGCTCATTTCATATTGTGCTTCTATCTAATTCACCTATTAGCCACTAGGTGCATTCTTACTTTGTGGCTACTATGTATAGACACCATTGAATATTAATTTCTTATGCACATTGATTGCATGCCTTAATGTATGTGCTCTTGATGGACCAAATCCTTTGCACATAATTGCACCCATTATCATTGTATGTAATGCATGGAATACACTTCTTCTCAATCTTTCTTAGCTTGTTTTCCAAAGATATTTTGAGAGATAGGTCCCTTATACCCATTCATGTATCCATCGTGCTTAACTAAGTCCTTTCCATAATGATGGAAAGTCACTTTTGCAATTAACCATCTTGATTACTAGAAAATCAAGAGGATAGAACAACTGACAAAATATGGTCATAATGTCCTCTACTAATTCCAAAGGGATAGTAATCGACTGATCTGCTAATTCTAAATGGATGTTACTCTTCTTAAGAGGTGGTGGGTTCCAAGCCTTGTGCATATCATGGGAGATGAGGTTAACTCTAGAACCATAGTCAAGAAGAGCATTACATGGCTCTTGTCCAACAATCTTTAGATAGATGAGTGCACTTCCTAGATATGATCTTTTTGTAGGAAGGTTGCCAACCTTAATCCAATCAAAAATAACATGGGTTAACATTACAGTGTGGATCCTAGGTAGCACTTGGTTTGAAGGGCACTTGAAGGTATTTGATGTAGAGGATAAGGGTGCTAGAGATGCAAGGTGATCAACTAAAAGAAAGGTTGGAGAGGATTGCTAGGCCAGAAGAAAGGTTTTTTTCCTTGACCAATTATCAAGACCACTTGGTTCAAAAATTAGTTGTGAATGCATAGCCCTTGTAGCATTTCATTGTTACAACTGTGGAGGAATCTCACATTGCATGGATGAAGTAGGAGGTAACTAAGTTAAAGGTGGAGGTGTAGGTGCAAAGGGATGTGGAGGATGATAAGATTATAGATATGGATTTTCCCCTTGAGTAGATGGTGAATGTGTTCAGTGATACTTTGGAGGGTAATAGTGATGCTGGAATGATGCATAACTTGCCAAACTTCTAGGGGAAATGAGCTGCTGAACATAGTAACCATATGGATCTAGTTGCCTATAAGGGTATTGCTACCTTGGTGGTGGCATTCCTCATGATTGTGGTTGATACCACTATTGGTATTGTTCATACGATTGTGAAGGAGATCCACTTGGATAGTAAGCTTGTTGTTGCTAGTGGAACTATCTTGGACTACCTTGTGGGTAAGGTAATCATCTTGAAGCTTGCCTACATGCTAGGCAAGGATTCAATGTGTACGCTCTAGACTCTTTAAGTGTAACACCATAGGGCAACATCCCTTTGGATGTTCATATTGAAAAATGTCACATTTGGTTTCATCATCATTAGAGTCAGACTCCACAACTTCCTCTATTGTAGAAACTTTGCCCTTACCTCTTGGGTAGGCACGTTCAACTTATTTTCATCTCCTATGATTACAATCACTATTTTGCTCTTTTGATTCTTCAACAATTTTCAATGTGGTTTGAAAATTTTCATCCAAAGAGTCCCATAACGTGTTAAACTTGGTTGAAATATTAGAAACAAATTTTTTGATGGGCAAGGTCTTTCTATTTACCACTTCATCAAATG
This sequence comes from Gnetum montanum, assembly GCA_015680685.1. Taxonomy (NCBI): domain Eukaryota; kingdom Viridiplantae; phylum Streptophyta; class Gnetopsida; order Gnetales; family Gnetaceae; genus Gnetum; species Gnetum montanum. The sequence goes on from MNCI01037820.1 coordinate 693,657, forward strand.
GTGACTCCTCCTCATCACAAAATCAAACCTCTCGTTTTCTAATGGAAGGGTCCCTATTATATTCTTTAGCACTTTCCTTTTTTTGTAGCTCACCTTCTTCTTTTGCTACGTACTCAATTAACCTTTGGATCTAATGAGATCTTATTTTAGACAATCTTCCTTAGGCATACATCCCGAGAGTTCTTCTTATTTCGGCTCTGAGCCCATTTACGATGTGGTGAAGTTGTTCCCTCTAAGAGTAACCATGGCCAAGGCATCTGTGTAAGAGTGAATAGTATCGACCCATGGCTACATCCAAGAGTTTATGTACTCCTTATTTCTAGCCTTGGATTTTCCTTCTTAGATTAGACACTCTAGAGTATGTCTAGTATTTGTCATTGAACAATTCTAACATGGTACTCCATCTTTGGATAGATTTTGGCTCTAAGGACCGATACCAACTTTTAGCTTCCTTAATGAGTGTCATTGGGAGAAGCTTCAGTGTCTACCATTCATTCTCTATGTTCTATAAGGCATAGACATCTTGAAACGATTGTACATGCATCAATGGATTAGAATTGTATCCCCCTCCCCCCTCTCAAATCTTGGGATATCATTTATGTCTATACACTTGATTTGAATATCCTTCATATGTCTGGTTGGAATTCTTACTACCTCCATAATGTTAAGCATACTTCAAGTCACCAATAAGGGTTCATCATCATCACTACATTGATGACATTGATGATGATTTTGGCAATTCCTTTGATTTTGATGGCCTTCATGGTCATTATTATTTCATCGATTGCCTTCATCACCGTTGTTTCAACAAAAACTTTCATGAGAACTGTCAAATGAAGAGGAATGTTTAGAATCAAATAAAGAGGATGAAGAGGAAGGTGGACCGTCACCACCACTACGGTGTCTACCACACCCTTGCACTTCTTACGATCACCATCATTAGATCCCTTGTTATTGTGATGTTCACTCGAGTTTCTACCTTGGCTATCACTCTTTCTTAAACCTGGTTTATGAATAGTTGATCATAGGGTCAAGTTCACACCCTCACCATCAATAGCAAGGGGTGGAGAATCTTCATGTTGAGAACCTTCCATGGGAGGATCCTCATTGTCCTCTTGATCTAGTAGGAACAAGGGGTTAGTGTAATATTTCCCCTTTGTAGCTTCATGGAGTTTCTCCTAACATTTATCTCGCTTACGTTGTGTTTCAATGGGACAATAGTTCTGAGTGTTGTATCCATCCACATCATAATCTTCATAAAGATCTATTATGCCCAATTTCTTAAGGGTTTTAAAAAGCATTCCAAGCACAAATCTATCGAGGGGAAGACGACGTTGCCCTCCATATCACACCATCACATCTGTTCATCTTGATGTAGGATGAAAGTGAAATTCAGCACAAACTCATCTAGATGATTGTATACCACCTTGCATTCTTGTGGGACTGATGGTTTGGTATCTTCGAGATTGCGAGAAGAAGAAGACATTTTGCAAAAAAAAAATGTCAATTTGCTTTTATAATTTTATGTATAGTGGGAATGATATTGAACTTTAAGTTCATACAATGATATAATGGTACTCACTTAAACCTAAATAGCACACATTCCATAAACAAAGTCCCTGGTAATGGTGCCAATGATGAGCGATGAGGTACCCCTATGCCCAACCATATGAATCACAAAGCATTCACACGCGATCTGGTCGAATTCCATGGACTTTATCATTTATAGTGCACTAGCCCTTTAGGAAGTGAATCTAGCCTTAAGGTCAATCATTATCTTCCCAATTACACTTGTGACGTTCATTGGTATGGTTAAGTGTAACTAAGGCATTCGATTTTTATCATTTTTATATTTTATAGTTGGATGGTTAAATTGTAAATAATAAGAGTTTAATTAACTAATCTAAATTAACTAATTAACTAGCATTTAACTAAACCTAACATAAGTATCTTTTCTCACTTTCCATATACATCCTGAACCCACATATCTGCTGTTAGGCATATTAAGTAATAACACTACTGGGATTACCAAGCAAATACATGTTACACTCAAAGATTTCATACTTATGTGTGTAATCTATCTGACTTAATTACTTATCTAACATAGTAACTAGAAAATAATTAATAATTAATTGAAAACATTTAATAAATAATTAGAAACATTAAATGCATAAATAAAATATCTATGCTATCCAAAGTGTTGCAAGTTTTATCAGAAAGCTTGTATTTATTACTGCACACAATGTCGTGCTTAGGTACAATAATGCTCAGGTAAAGATCTGTACACTCAATGACTCTTGCTAAGGGCACTCAAGGGAAAATTTCTAACTTTCGAATGGAAAAAATGCAAGAGCTTTGCTACTACTGAAATCTATATTTTCATAAATGCAGCTAGTAAGCACATATTTATAGGTGACGAATAAACACTGCGTCAACGAGGCCTTGTGAACGTCGGGTAAGATTTGTCAAGGTATCCAACGAACGATGACTCATTAGTGATGTCAAACCATGCCAAAGAGTTCTTGTGATGATGAGATAAGGTTACTGAATCACCACAAAAATTTTAGAAACACTTCCAGACAACTTTAGAGACTCTAAAATGGCTTCAAGTAGCCCACCATGGAGCAAGCAAGGTCCCCCTGGGGCCCACAGATCACGACGGCAAGTCTCGGTATCAAGAATCATCAGTTTCAAGGTTAAAAAAGCGCAATTTTGGCTAAGTACAATGTGCTTGCGCTGTGCTTACACTGCACAATGTAAGGATCAGCGTCACTAGCATTTGGGGCCCCGAAACTGAGTCAAAACAGGCCAGAATCAAGCACAAGGACCCTCCATGATCTTCGCCAAGGTCCCCAGCAACTCCCAGCCTTCAAAAAATCAAAATTCGGGCTTTAAATGAGGTGTTTTCGATTGATTACACTGCGGCTACATTTTCTTACGCTGCATAGTGTAAGGATGCATAATCACTATTCATCAGCGTAAATCACTATTCATCGCATGAACACTATTCACTGCGTAAAACACTATTCATCGCCTGAACACTATTCATCAAACTTTTAGAAAGTTCCAGAAAAGTTTCAGAAAATGGCAAAAGATCTTCAGCATCAGTAACTTTTGGAAAATCAAAATTCGGGCCTTAAATGAGGTGTTTTTGGCTGATTACGCTGTGGCTACACTTTCTTACGCTGCATAGCGTAAGGATGCGTAAACACTATTCACAGCGTAAAACACTATTCACTGTGTAAAATACTATTCATCGCATGAATACTATTCACTGCGTAAACACTATTCATCACATGAATACTATTCACTACGTAAACACTATTCACTGCATAAAACACTATTCATCGCGTGAACACTATTCATCAACTTCCAGAAAATTTCAGAAATATTTCAGAAAATGGCAGAGAATTATCAGCATCAGCAACTTTCAGAACATTCCAGAAAATTTCACAAAGACTCAGGAACAAAGAAGTTTCATGCAAACGGGGGTCAAATTTCTCTTGTTGTACATTTCATTGTAAACTGACATGTATGGGCATGTTAGGCCCTCATGTTTAAATTAAATGTACTTTCATGGGCTTGAATAGCCCATAAATTATAAAAAATCATGTACCTAGTCAAGAATGTAGTTTGCCGACACACATCCAACTCATGCACAACTGTTCGACACATATCCAACTCTCACCAACATGCATCCAACCCAAACACAACTGTCCATTGGACACATGTTACTAGATCCACTTTTCTCTCATTTCTCAGTCGTTGATTCCATTCTGAAATTCTGTGTCGGAGCCTGGCCCAACCCTATAAATACCCTGTCAATTCACATAAATCAGTGGAGGGGTAAAAAGGAGGGCAATTGGAGAGATTGGCAATTCTGAGAAGGACAGAATCTGTAATCCTTGGGCGCTCGGCACACCTGATTGTTGGCATCCAAGTATTTCTCACGTTAATCACATCGCATCATTGCATCATCATTTCAGACATCATCCTGGGGCTTAGTGCTTGACCTGCCATCCACACATGCAACTACACTTTGACCGGTGCATACCTTTTTATTAAACAATACAATACTGTTCATTGCCTTCCATTTACATTGTTTAGTTCTATTTATGCTTTGTTTACAATATAGTTCTGTCTATGCTTTATTTATAATTCAATACACTCTGTTTACATGTTGTGTCACTATTTGCATTTCGTTTACATCCCGTTTACATCGTTCACGATAACCCCAACGCTAGCCGTAGCTTACACTCGGGGAAGTCCTTGCTTGATTTGTGTGCAAACCATCCAAGGCACTCTGCCTTCGTTCCATTTTCCAGCTTGCCCTCAAGTGAAGGCAGGGTTAGTTGTGGCTACCTGATGATCTTTTAGTGTCTGTTTCCCTTCCAGCCTTACACCGACGATTTAGGTCAGTACAGTTTTTGGTGCTAGAAGGAGGGCCACTTTCTTGTTATTGGTTAAAACCTCACTACCTGTCAAAACTCATCCACCTTGCCCATTTGAGTCTCCTCATCCCTATTGATCACACTGAGCTTGTGGCACCCCACACTACAACTGCTTGCTATCCAACTCCATTCATCTATCCCAGTCCATTCACATTTATCATGGAATCTTCCCAAGTCAACCCAGTAACACGACTAATTGCTTCAAACCATGTGACTGCTACAGAATCCATAATCGTTACTGAACACATAAATCCTCAAGGCCCTACACGTCAATCCCTCAGGCTACAAGGCAAAGATCCTATTCATGCGACTCTTACACCCGAACAATATAATTTTATCTGTGTCAAAATCCAAGCCAACCTACCCATTGATCGTGTAGAGAGGGAAGCTAAGCGAGAATATGAATTCATCCACAAAGGAGGACATGAGTTTATCCCTTCA
>MNCI01037820.1:714012-767000 GCA_015680685.1 Gnetum montanum
TTGACATCATAAACAAAAGACTATTGGCCATTCTCATACAAGCCCTAGGCAAGAAGGCAATTGTCTTGAAAAAAATAGTTACACTTATGTCTCAAAGAGACCATGTTGCACATCATCGCGTGGCTTTGGTTTTTCACAACAGGCCCTGTAAACACCCTTTAAGAGTCCCATTTCTCCAAAGAACGCATCTCCTATGTCTCGATTCTGAGTCTGCTAAAAACCCAGCTGTTGATAAGGACCGATGACATAACTTGTTCACGAGAGAGCATTTCTCTCCATAAATTCCAACAACAATTTCCTAGCTTCCCTTGTTACAACCAATCCCCTCCCCTTGCATCTCAAACTTCATTTTCCCAATCCCATGTACTTTTGAAAATGGTGCGATGACATCTGGCCAAGGGCTGATGGTTAATGTTTGATGCTTTGTTGTTCATGGTGTTTTGCACTTCTTTGTCGACGCCTCTCAGGTGGATTCCTCCAAGCATCAACAAAGAGGGGCCAATGAAACACCACAAAAATTTTAGCAACACTTCCAAACAACTTTAGAGCCTCTAAAATGGCTTCAAGTAGCCCACCATGGAGCAAGCAAGGTCCCCCTAGGGCCCACAGATCACGATGGCAAGTCTCGGTATCAAGAATCATCAGTTTCAAGGTCAAAAAAGCGCAATTTTGGCTAAGTACAATGTGCTTGCGCTGTGCTTATGTTGCACAACGTAAGGATCAACGTCACTAGCGTTTGGGGCCCCGAAACTAAGTCAAAATAGGCTAGAATCAAGCACAAGGACCCCCCATGACCTTCGCCAAGGTCCCCAGCAACTCCCAGCCTTCAGAAAATCAAAATTCAGGCTTTAAATGAGGTGTTTTCGATTGATTACACTGCGGCTACATTTTCTTACGTTGCATAGCATAAGGATGCATAATCACTATTCATTAGTGTAAATCACTATTCATCACGTGAACACTATTCACTGCGTAAAACACTATTCATCACCTAAACACTATTCATCAAACTTTCAGAAAGTTTCAAAAAAATTTTAGAAAATGGCAGAAGATCCTCAGCATCAGTAATTTTGGAAAATCAAAATTCGGGCCTTAAATGAGGTGTTTTCGGCTGATTACGCTGTGGCTACACTTTCTTACGCTACATAGTGTAAGGATGCGTAAATACTATTCACAGCATAAAACACTATTCACTGCGTAAACACTATTCACTACATAAAACACTATTCATCGCGTGAACACTATTCATCAACTTCCAGAAAATTTCAGAAATATTTCAGAAAATGGTAGAGAATTATCAGCATCAGCAACTTTCAGAACATTCCAAAAAATTTCAGAAAGACTCAGGAACAAAGAAGTTTCACGCAAACGGAGGTCAAATTTCTCTTGTTGTACATTTCATTGTAAACCGACATGTGTGGGCATGTTAGGCCCTCATGTTTAAATTAAATGTACTTTCATTGGCTTGAATAGCCCATAAATTGTAAAAAACGATGTACCTGGTCAAGAATGTAGTTTGCTGACACACATCCAACTCATGCACAACTGTTCGACACATATCCAACTCTCGCCAGCATGCATCCAACCCAAGCACAACTGTACATTGGACACATGTTACCATATCCACTTTCCTCTCATCTCTCAGCCGTTGATTCCATTCTGAAATTCTGTGCTGGAGCCCGACCTAACCCTATAAATACCCTGTCAATTCACATAAATCAGTGGAGGGGCAATTGGAGAGATTGGCAATTCTGAGAAGGACAAAATCTGCAATCCTTGGGCGCTCAGCACACCTGACTGTTGGCATCCAAGTATTCCTCACATTCATCACATCGCATCATCGCATCATCACTTCAAATATCATCCCGAGGCTTAGTGCTTGACCTGTCATCCACACATGTAGCTACACTTTGACCGGTGCATACCTTTTTATTAAATAATACAATATAGTTCATTGCCTTCCATTTACATTGTTTAGTTCTATTTATGCTTTGTTTACAATATAGTTCTGTCTATGCTTTATTTATAATTCAATACACTCTATTTACATTTTGTGTCACTATTTGCATTCTGTTTACATCCCGTTTACATCGTTCACGATAACCCCAGCGCTAGCCGTAGCTTACACTCGGGGAAGTCCTTGCTTGATTTGTGTGCAAACCATCCAAGGCACTCTTCCTTCGTTCCATTTTCCAGCTTGCCCTCAAGCAAAGGCAGGTTCAACTGTGGTTGCCTGATGATCTTTCGATGTTTGTTTCCCTTCCAGCCTCACACTGACGATTTAGGTCAGTACAGTTACAATGAGGTGATAGAGGTTAAAGTCTACCTTTGGTCATGAAGAAATGGTCACCAAGTTAATAATAAGTTCCAAATGTTGACATCATGATTATGGTTATGGTGGTGACATTTTGGATAATCAATATGATTTTTACATTTCATGCTTCAAAGTGTTGATCATTCAGTAATGTTTTTGAGGAGTGAACACTCCACTTCAAGGTTTCTTGGGTTGTTAGGCTTCTTCCTTTGCTTGTTTGGAGCCATTAATTTATCTTTTGGTCTTTATCAGCCTTTCAGCTTCTTGGTAAACTACTTCCCCATTTTTTTATGGTGAAGCCTTCATTGGATTTCATTACCAAGGCTAGGTTTGATTTGGTTTTCCCATTGAATGAGATGTGTTACATTCAACGGACTTAATGGTGGATCATGATAAAGAAAATGTTACATGATCATAATGCATTTATGTTAAACATTGGTCATCATCACTATTCATGGTAACAAAGGTTATAATCAAGCTATGAGGTTAGGGTCAAGGAGTGGTAATAACAATGACGTGAAGTAAGCACTCTAGGTATGACAGGACAAGCTAACCAAATCTTATGCATCAAGGTCACATGGTAACTTACTGCTATGACAAGTTGCACCTTTGCGATGACATTCTAAGCTTTATCCTACAAGCATAACAACAAGAGAATAAGAAAACATGACAACAAACATGTTATTACAAGTTAATGCATAGGGCCACACAAGTTAATCAATAGACAAGGTTAGCATTGGTCACTATCATTATGAAAAGGAGATATCTATGCAATGTACCTTAGAATTACAAAGCTTATAGTTCATTTATTGTGCAAAATAGAGAGATGGAGATATAGAAAGCACATGTAGGCTCACTTACTATTGGATGTAAGGGTTGTAGATGTCAACTATTGGTTTGTACAAGTAAAGAATACATTAAATGTAATAAGGTTTTAGATAGAAATGATTAACTAGATTGGCCAATTCATTCACATTCATGTTTGCTATTCTAAAAGTTCCATTCCTGTAGACCTTGGTGATTAAGAAAGGCCTCTTCCAACTAGCTGAGAATTTGTCTACATGCTCACAAATGATCTTAAGAACTAGATCCTCCTTCTTGATTGTTCATTTGTTTAGGTCATGGTGATGTTGTTACTTTTGCCTCTCTTGGTACCATCTGATGTGAGCAAGTGTTTGTACCCACTACTTCTCCATCAAATCCAAGTTAATGGTATGAAACTCCTTATTCTTCTTATCATTGATGAAGTTCAATAGGACCACTCTAAGTTGCAAAACCTACAATTCAAGAGGCAAAAATAGCTTCAGACTAGTAAACTGGGCTATATGGGGTTACATTAGTTGTGGTTCGATAGGTTATTCTATAAGCCCAAAGTGCATGGACAAGCTTCTCATGCCACTTACATTTGCTATTATTTAACATCTTTTTAAGCAAGTTTATGATGGCCTTATTGCTAGCTTCAACCTGTCCATTGAATTGAGGGTAGTACAATGATGAAAAGAAATGCTTGATGCCTAGGTCTTGACAACAGGTTTGTGTTTCTTGACTACTAAATTATGGCCCATTATTAGTGACTATGGTCATAGGTATGCCAAAACATGCTACTATGTTGTCGAATATAAATCTACAAACTTGTTCATATGTTTTTTTCGATAGGGAAATAGCTTCAACCCACTTTGTAAAGTATTCATTTGTAGTAATGATGAAACTATACCCTGTGGAAGACTTAGGCATTATAGGTCAAATAATGTCAAGTCCCCACTATTGAAACAACCAAGTTATCTAAGTAGTGTGTAACTTAGTTGGTGGCACATGTATCATATTGCTATGTACTTAATAGGTATCACAAGTTTTAACCTTCTATAGGTAGTCCCTTTCCATATAGGGCCAATAATAGCCTAGTCATCTAATTTTAGCAGCCATGGCTCTAAGTCCTATATGTCCCCCACATACATCATCATGAACTTGCTCAAGGACTATGCAAGCTTTAGTTTTTCCCAAGCACACTAACATTACACCATTATAGGACCATTGACATAATGTATTATCATCCATGATGACATACTATTTTGATTTTTTACATACAACATTCTATTGAGAAGTAGTTAGGTCTTATGAAGATTCATCATGCATTAGGTAAAACTTGATATTGTCATGTCATTCCTTTTGAGGAGTGGTATTGACAGAGGCTATAGAGTCACCTTTAGTATTCTACATGTTGGAAATAGTATAGTTCACGGTTAAGGAGGCTTATTTGCTAAACACATCAGGTGTCACACTTAGGGTTAGAGTTATAATGGCATCAGCTAACGTGTTCTCAATTCAGGTTATGTATTGGATACCAATCTCTATAAATTGTTGCATTAGTTTCTTGCCTATGTCACAATAAGGTTGCAAATATTTGGCTTTACATGTAAACCTCTGTTACTTAGTTAACCACAAATTGTGAATCACCTTTAATCATTAGGTGTTTGATTCCTAGGTTATGAGCTACCATCATTCCCTTGATCATCCTTCATACTCCACCAAATTGTTTGTACATGGGAATCCAAAATGGTAGGTGAAGGATTGGATTTCACCAAAAGGTGATGTTATGATGGTAGCAGCGTTGGCCCCATGGGTAGTTGAAGCTCCATCAAAGTGCATAATTACCTCATAGCCCTTAGGTACCCCCACTAATAATGTTGACATGTTCATTAAGGAATTCAAGGTTAATGGCTACATGATCTTCAACTAAGGAAATGGTAAGTTGCATGGCTATGGCTTGATCTTTTATTGAGTCTTGGGAGATGTAATGGAGATCAAATTCAACTATTATGGCCTTCCAATGGTCTATATGACTACTTTCATAGATATTGGTCATTATGGCTCTACGCATTGTATCCTTGCAAATTATGTTGACCTAAATCCTAAAGAGGTAGTGTATCCACTTCTTTAATGAGATGACTAGGACTAGATAATACCTTTCCACTTCATTGAGGAATTCAAGGTCAATGGTTGCATGATCTTTTACTAAGGAAATGGTAAGTTTTGTGTGGTTGTAGCTTGACCTTTTATTAAGTCTTGGGAGATGTAATGAAGATCAAATTCAACTATTATGGCTTTCCAATGATCTATACAACTACTTTCATAGATATTGTTCATTATGGCTCCAAGCATGTTATCCTTGCAAATGATGTTGACTTAAATCCTAAACAGGTAGTGTCTCCACTTCTTTAATGAGAAGACTAGGACTAGACAATACCTTTCCACTTCATTGTATCAGGTCTCATAGGTAATTAATGCATGGCTTAAGTAGTATACCAGCAACTCTACTCCATCATCTTATTTCTAATAGAGTAGAGAGGCAATGGACGTGTTAGAGATAACAAGGTTGATGTAAAGAGGTTTATCCTTTTAAGGTGAATAGACTATGGATAGTTGTGCCAACTCCTACTTAAGGTTTTCAAAGACTTCTTTGCATTAAGCCATCCACTCATAATGAGCTCCTTTCTTGAGCAAGTGTTGCATGGGTTGTAACTTATCTATACCTCTTAATGAACTTACAAATAAATTGTAATTGACCTTGAAATCCTCGAATCTCCTTAAGGTTAGTTGGTACTCCCAAGTTAGATATGGCCTTAACCTTATCAAGATTAACACATATTCCTACTTCGGATACTCCAAAGCCAAGCATCTTACTAGTTTTGACACCAAAGATACACTTCTTAGGATTAAGCCTAAGCTCATACTTGAGACATCACTTCAACTCAAGGTTAAGGCCATGTGCATGATCATGAGTCATTTTGTATTTAATGGCTATATTGTCCATGTATTCATTAAGTAATCCTAGCATATAATCATTAAATATATACATCATGGCTTGTTGACAAATGGCACCTACATTCTTAAGACCAAACAACATCATGGTCTAACAAAAGGTTTTCAAAGAGATCACAAAGGTTGTAAAAAGTTGATGCTTCAAGTTAATCCTAACTTGGTTGTATTTTGAGAACCCATCCATGAAGGATAATAAGGCATGTCCAACTATAGTATTAATAACTTGGTTAATACTAAGCAAAGGAAAATCATCTTTGATGATTTCCTTATTTAGGTCTCAGAAATCAATGCAAATACATGTACTCCCATTTTTCCTAAACACTACCACTATGTTGGACACCCATTTCGTGTAATTGACAGCTTGAATGAAACCAACTTCATATAGTTTTGTGATTTCATTCCAAATTTTCAAGGCTAAATATGGTCTAATCTTATGAACTTTTTGCTTAACTAGCCTGATATTAGGATCAAGTATGATGTTATGTTACACTAAGTATGAATCAAGACCTAGCATATCTTCATATGACTAGGCAAAAGCCTTAATATTATCTTGGAGGACCTTGGTGATGTCTTGAGCCTACTAAGGTTTCACTGAGGAACTTAGTTTTAGTGTTTTGTTCTTAGCACTATGTATTGTGATAGAAACCTCAACTAGAGAGTCCTTGGTTATGTCGCCAACCTCTTGGCTAAGGGTTTTAACTAGGTTAATAAGCCATTCAAGAGGTTTTTCTATCAAGGCTATGTGATCAACAACGCTCTCAAGCTCAAGATCTAAATGATTGAGGTCAATTATCTATTCAAGATCATCATCATAGCCTACTAAAGCCTAAAACTAGCAACCTTATGACCTACTAAGGCCTAAAAATAGCACCACCATGGCCTGCTAAGGTCTAAAACTAGCAATCTTGTGGCCTACCATGGCCTAAAACTAATAACGTGTATGGACCACCATGGCCTAAAACTGGCAACACGTACAGATCACTAAGGCCTAAAACTAGCAGCACACCAAGGCTCGCTAAAGCCTAATATTGACAAAACTATTTATAACCCAGTATAGCTAATTACAACTTGGTTTACATTTTAGTTGGCTATCCAATTTACCTATTACTTTACCAACTATTACATTATAACTACCTTTTTTAATCAATGTAGCCTTATGAAACAAATAAAATGTAAAATGCATAAGGTGCATAAAACTAAAAATACTAGAACATGTAAGCAAAGTTAAAGTTTTAAAGATAATAGTCAAAATGTCTATAACACATAGCCATGGTCACATAATGTGACAAAAGTTCAAACAACATATAAAATGAATATAAGCCCAACAACCATAGCTACACTATGTAGCAATAAAATAAAAAATAATAATAGATCATCTCTCAATAACATCATCAACAACAAATAAAATATCCAAAGATATAATCAATAGATAGTGCTACGATGTAACTAGAAGGGTTTGAGGAGCCCTTTTAACATCGTCACCACTGGGCACCCATTGTCACCTAGTACCTATAACACAATAACATAAGTTTAATTAGTAATTAACATAATATGAAACCAAATCAAAAACTAATCTTAACTAAGATATGCTAAAATAAAAGAAATAAAATAAAACAATAAGCAAACCTAAGCGGGCTTAGGTGCAATATCCTCTGCAAGGAAACTCTGAAGACCAACCTCTAGACAATGGAGGATTTGGTCCTTAGTCTTGTGGGCCTAATCCACCTCCCCAAGATTAATGCCAGTTAGGATGTTTCTCTTGTTAATCTTAGTCTAAGTTGGTGGCTTCTGCAAAAATGTAATGGTGGTCACATCCCCAAAAGTAGTAGAGACCTGAGGAGTTGCAGAATTCACCACCACCAAAGAGCTTTCAAATAGTTTGAAGACACCCTCTGCTTGGATCCCCTTCATGAATAGCTCTAACTTGTGTCATTCTATTGACTCCTCTTGCAACTAATTAAGATAGCTCTTGCACTCTACCTTGTACTTTTTCTTATGGCTTTTTGGTGCCTTACCCCACTCTAGGACCCAAACACAATAATCTTTTCACTCCCTTGCCTTGCGAGCTAGTAAGTCCATTTGCAACTTTTGCTTTGTGACGTCCCTAGTAAGGGCAACCTTGTCATGGATGGCATTTCAATACTATGCCCATGTTATCTCCTTGGTTTGCATGGAGTCCCTGTTAGCCACTTGGGTTGCCACAAATCCCTTATGATCCTAGAGATCTTTAATTACCTCAGCCTATCTCTTAGTCTCTCTTTCCAATGCCACAACTTGTTCTCATAGGAACCTGTTTCAATGTTGGCACTCCAAAAAAAACTTTAGCACATGAAAGTGCATATTCAGTGGCACTTTCATATAACTTTCATGGAACATTTTCCAATTCAGGTGATAGGCTAGGCAATGCATTGATCTCCATGGCATAGTTGGAACCTCATCCAACCTTAGACACTGTAAGTAATATAACAACAAAACATGCATATAAAAATAATAAATAAGAATAACCAGAAAACTTCTAAACCACTAAGAAAACATAACTCCAACATTGTTACTACAATAATAGCGTTGGTGGATGAGGCTAATGTTGTTTGAAAAGTCTATTTACCATTTATTGTATCCAACATGGTTTTGGTGGCCTTGGAGGTATTAAAACTTACCATAAATGGAAACTACAATTGAGGTAAAGGCTTGCTACACCTACACATGATTCTAATCTATCAGTAATCATGGTAAAAATTCATAGCCAAAAATTAGCAGCCATGTGACCTATAAAAGACCATCTCAAACACCTTGAATAGGTTCTTCTGCTTATGAATTCTTGAACTTATAAAAAATATTTTGGCAATTCTTAAGCACTAGAACCTTTGGCAATTTTGAGCATTCTACAACCTTTGGCCACTTGGCAAGACTTTTGGAACAAACATGTAACTACCTAGGGACAAAGACTCTCAACATAGTATCCTCTTTTGCAACAAAATTTGAGCATATACCTTACCCCCTGGTGACCAATGCTAAAAATCTAGGCTAGAAACTTGCAAAGAGTTTTGGTGTTGGGAGTTGGAAAGTACTTGGATCATGGAGTTAACTGTAGAGTGTAAACTACCAGCTTCAACAGGCTTCAAACTCTATTAGAGCAAACTCCTCATGTATCCAGGCATCATTTGTACACATTTCAAACTCTTCATTTTTAATATTTTCATTGTAATAAAGTTTACAGTTCATTTATTGTGCAAATTATTATGATTTTATTTTGTGCATTCATTTTTAAATTGGATTTGTATCATTTTTACCATTTTTTTATCCCCATTTACACTCTTCAAGTCCTTAGATGATTAACAAGACTATCCTATGCACCTTAGATCCTCTTTCTTGGAGGCCCTTGGGATTCAAGGTTAAAACCATTTCACACCTGGAATTTTCAATTTTCGAGTGATCAAATTTTTCAGGTGCAATAGCCATGACCTTCAACACTAACAAGGACCTATTGTAGGTCCAGAAATAAAACTTATATCTCACTAAAGATAATCACTACTTGCATAATGCTAAGCAACAAAAGAACTAAATTGTTAAACTAATATGCCAACAATAGGAGCAACTCGCCAAGGTGAACTTCAATTTAATAAGGTTAGTAGTAGAGAACTATAATCTCTTAATAAAGGAATTCCATGCACTTCATCAAAAGATAGCCATTGAGGTAATCACTTGGAACAATGAAGCCTTGAAATTTGAACAGATGAAAAATCATTACAAGGACTAGGTCAAATTCCTCAAAGAGATCAATGAAAAGGAGATTCAATTAGCAAAGGCAAAGATGAATGAGGCCCTTCAACAACTCCAACAAAGAGGCAACATTTAGCAGCCCATATTTGATGGACTAAACAAGTACAACAAAGTTGAGATCCACCTTAAGGAGTTACAAATCAAGAAAATAACAGAGTACATGGAACTCACCAACCTCCAATATGCAAACTTGGCAATGTTAACAATGGGAAGGCCAAGATTAGAAGTAGAAAAGGAGGTGGCTAGTTCCTACCTCCTCTATGAGGTGGAATTTAAGCTCCATAAAGAAACAAAGAAAAAGTTGGAGACAATCATTGTGGAGCTTAAAGTTCTCAAAAGCATATTCGTAGACCAATGATTTGTTGTTGAGAACCTAGCCAAGAGGATGAATGACTACCAAGTGTAGCAGAACCTTATAAGGATGTTCAACATCAAACGTAAAACCTTCCTAGCTTGCTTTGTCAACAAGGAGGAACTATTTCCTTCCATGTCATGCCCATGGGACATACCTACACTGACCCACATTAGTGAAGCCATGTGAACCATATATGATCCATAGAGCAAAGAGGAGAAAATAAAGGTACTTCTAGATGCTTGTAAGTTTCTAGTAGAAGCAATGGTGACAGTAGGCCAACCTCAACCTCCACCAACTCCAAGAAAAGATGGGGGATCATCTAAGCTACAAGAGCCTCCACCTCTAGGCACTATTTGAGACTTCATCATGTCTTTGATAATATTTTAGGCCCCTACTACAATTTTTGTAATGTGCCGAATCTTGTTGTAATGGAAACTCATTTTCTATACTAATGTACAATCTGGCACTTAGAGTTAGTAGTCTATCTATTTGTCTTTCTATTAATAAATTTCATACCTTCCAATTTTGTAAGAAACTTGATCTTAATTTTGTTTACTCAAGGATGAGTTTATAGTCAGTCATAAGGTATGATGAATATCAATAAGATAGGTTGCATTGATATATCCCCATCAATGCAGCCTAATTAATGTATCCTTGTCAACGTATGCTAAGATGTATTGATGTGGATACGTCAACCCTGATGTAATCATTACCTATATAAAATGTAGGTATCCCTCATGTTTATGACATCTTTCAATCATAGCTTAGCTAAACTCTTGTAGTTTCATTTCTCTAGAGTTAGAATATTTTCCTCTAAGTGCTCACAATGTGGATCTAAGAGATTGTACAGAGTTTTATTCAAGTGTCATGTACGTAAATGCATTGGCATGAACAGTAATAAAATCAAGATTTCATATATCCATTGCAACAATTAGATTAGCTTAACTTTACTTTTCTACACTTTACTTTGATTAATACAATCAATCATAAACATGTAAATACGACTACTTCAAGCATAACTCATTAATGCTTAGTAGTCCTAGCAATGGATATTTGATGTGCCCAGTAATAGCCACTTAGTAACCCAGTAGCATCAATACTAATTCAAGATGTGTACAACAAGTGGAAATAGTTACTCTAGGTTAGGATAAGTTAGTCAATAGATTAGTTAATTAATTAGACAATTAATTATTCAACCTTCACTCAATTTTCTAGCCATTAGGAGAAAAGTACAAAAATACTTATGAAAATAGATATCATGTGCCTTAACCCATACTTAACCATATGTACCGACTAGACACAAGTGTGAGTTAAGAAGATAATGGCCTTGCAACCCCATAATTCACTGTAAGGAATATTGACCACTTAGGTAACTAAGTCCAAGGAATTCAACCAAATCGCTAGTGAATGGTTGTGATTCGTATTGTTAGGCGTAGGGAATACCCACCGCTCATCAATAATACAATTATTCTTTTCTTTTTTATGTTCTACCAGTCTAGATAGAGCCATTATAAACAAAGGTAATTTATTTTGACATGTTATTTTAGATAATAGGTACTATCATTTGAAGGGATGGGAAGGTGCTTGTTTCTCAAGTCATCCACTAATCCTCCCAAGAGTTTTCCTTGGTGGGATGAATATTGAGCCTCTAGGTGATGATCCTATGATCATATGCTATCATAGATGATGCTACTTTTATAGGTAATTTATTTGGATATGCTATTTTAAATAATTCTACTTTTGTTGAATTGATTAAGACTAACTTTCCTATTGTAGCACTACCTTGAATTTCATTATCATTTTTTTATTTTTAGAATGGTTTGTGTGAGCATAATGGGATTCAAACTCATGACCACCCACATCAATAACAAGAGGCCCTACCCCTAGGCAATGAGATGCCCATAGCAAATATCTAAATCTTTTTATTATAACATATCTATGTCTTTGTAACAAAAACCTTGTAAGTATGGGAAACATGACAAAAGTTCATATTGACTTTAAATGTTATCTAGATTTTTAAAGTAGCCAATATCATCAATTTACAAGTTTATGATTTATTTATACTTTATCACCTTTTAGCTTCTCTTTTCCAAATGTTTAAATAGGTACATTCATACAATATTCTTAGTTACAGTTAAAAATTTCCTTATTAATAAATTCTATATATTAGAAATATAATTTCATTGCAAAGTTTATATGGGGTTTAAGATAAATTTTAACAATTCATATACTATATACTTTAAGATAAAATGGGATTACAAAAATGTAAACACACTATACTATGACAAAATAAAATAGATTTGGTTAATGTAAATGTTGAAAGATGCAAGCTCTAACTAATTTTTCCTTAAAAAGCCAGTGCTTATGGTAAAATAGAGCAAGTCTCCCAAGCAAAGACATTACTATTGCATTAAAAGTTATGCCTGGGTCACCTTAATAGTCTTGCTTACCCGGAACAAACTGGGAAATCTGAGCCAAAAACTACTAAGATTGGTATAGTATTTGAAGTGCTCAGTCCAGGAAATTTCAAATTTGAAACTCCGAAGTGCTAGATTCAACATTCAAAAGTTTGAAAAGTCACAATGGCGACGGATTATCTTTGCTTTTAGGAAGGATATTATGGACTTTTGTTGTTCCGTCTGGTATGCAGTGTTATAGATGAGGATAGCTATCAGGGATACGTCATATTCGCCTTTGATTTTCTTTATTATGTAATTACTTTGCACCTTGGTAGGGACGGTTTCCAGAACAGTATTTTACTTCCTTACTTTGACCATTCAATCTACAACGACAAATACGACTTTTCAAAAAATAAAAAAGAACAGGTGGCGAAAAGTCTATATCATGCCTCCGTACTCTAAAATCTTAATCATATTTCACCTAACTAATGAAAAAATTTGTCAGAGTAGCGTATCCAGAGGTAATGGTGTATGTTATGCCCAAATATTTTCCATGGAGAGACATTATTTTAGAGCAAGAATCTGTTTCCGTTGCCTATGATTAATGAGTGCATCCAATAAGTGCATCCAATGATGTAATCTAAATTCACAAGTACGAAGGAAGCACATTCCCTTTCTACATATTCTATGAAAAATGCTTTTGGTTACTTCTCCTGGTATCAAGGATTTTGAAGTTCATGATATTCTCTGCAATTTAGAGTGAGGTACTCTTATTCCAAATGTAAAAGGAGTTTGTCAACATTTTATGAATAGTAAAATTATGTACAAATGAAAATGATATGTAGTTTCATAAATTTTATAAATAGTAAAATTCGGTGGAAAAGCCCACAAATGAACCCTGTGATTAAAACTTTAATGTACAAATTCATTAAAAAGACAAAAACTAAATTAAATTTGATCCAATCTGGTAACACATCCAACAACGTAGGGTAAATATCATACTCTACAGAACAACTGCCTGCTGGTATGCTACTTTCATGCCTCGTATCATATGTAAACGGATTGTGTTTTCTTTTTTGGCAATGGGCACACCCTTCCATCTTCAGACCTTCCGTGTCTTAATTTAACGACCTTTTGGATGTCATGATGGTTGCAATTGCACATCACAGAAAAACCTTGGCCTTTCAATTTCAATAAAAATCATTCACGCATTTGATTTATGAAACATGAAATGAAATTCTCCATCAATCAATGACAAAGCACCTTTTTATGGTACACAAGCCGTGTTATGTTATTAGTTGTTATGTTATTAGTTGAAAAGGTAAGAAAATGCCCCTACAATCCACACTGAACTTGTGCATTCGTCTTTTGATTTTCATATATTACATTAGTCTTCATGATCCATCAAAGTTCGGAAGAACTGTGAATTTCCAAAGTACAAAGGACCCTTGTACTTTGAACAAAGTTATAGGAAATCTCTATCTGAACTTAGTCTATTGGACTCAATTCTCTTAGGATGATGTTATCGAGGGAGTGTTAAAGTCCATTCTGGATCATACCTTGTCCTTGTTGTGGCAGTGTGACTACCGTTATCAATTATGACATGAGAGTCACTGTTAAAATTCACAAATGCTGGCATGGTTGGATTAGCTAAACTGAGTGAGGCATTGGAAAGCATAGACAATACTTTTGATATTGGTGGTCGTAATTCTGCATTTGCTTGTATGCATAGAAGTCCAACATGCATGCACCTCATTACTTGTTCTTGAACACAGTTCAATCTAATGTTTTCATCAACTATATCAAAAATGTTGCCCTCCTGATATAATCTCCACATCTGACAAGCAAAAAAAAGGTATTTTCTGTGAGTGGCTCTTTCTTTTTAAGTTTGAATTATAACTTAACACTAATAGGTTTTATGCAGCCTTTAGTTCTGCGAATTTGAGTTTACCTCTACTAGCATACTTTTTCCATTGAATGAGTCAAAGTCATTGTTCCTTCTTCCACATATTGTTTCCATCACAAGAACACCAAAACTGTAGACATCTGCCTTAATGGATAACTGCCCTTGCATTGCATATTCTGGTGCCATGTATCCACTGATACAAAAAAGCATAGTAAGGTATTAAAATTGAATGATTATCATTGCAAGAAAAAAATATTTTTTCTAGTACTAGCTGGAAGCCCTGAATTATTTATTTTCTATTGAATCATTATTTTGATGGAGAGTAGTTACCAGGTACCGGCAACTCTGGTCAGAATCCGAGATTCAGTGTCAGAGAATAACTTTGCTAAACCAAAATCTGCAATCTTAGGTTCAAATTTCTCGTCCAGTAAAATGTTAGCTGCTTTGATATCTCGATGAATAATTTTGATCTTGGAGTCTACGTGTAAGTACAGCAGTCCTTTAGCAACTCCTTCAATTACATTGAAACGTCGTTTCCAGTTAAGATGTTTTTTCTTCTCGGAATCTGTTACAGAAACAAGAAGAGGATTTCTTAAAATGAAAACTTCAGGAACAGTGCCCAATAACGTAAACGAGAAGCATATAAATGCAAGAAGATAGTTGATGAAGACTCACCGAAAAGGAATTTGTCAAGGCTACTGTTAGAGAGATACTCGTAAACAAGAATCCTTTCAGAACCTTCAACACAGCATCCTAAAAGTTTCACAAGATTTCTGTGCTGAACATTCATCAGAAGCTTCATTTCATTCATAAATTCGAATTTGGCTTGTGAGGATATGAAGGAATGTTTTTTAACTGCTATACTTTCTCCGTTTAGGAGAATTCCCTGTAAAATGACACTAGAAATTATTTTTAAATGCATTTAGCAATGCATTGATCTCAAAAACTGTGCTTTAAAAGAAAAAGAAAACAAAAGAGATGCATTTTGGTGCCCATAAACAGAAACAGCTAAAGAAAGCTGACCTTATAAACTGTACCAAATCCTCCCTGCCCAAGTTTTTGATCATCATGGAAATTGTTTGTGGCAATTTTGAGAGCTTCTGCACTAAAAAGTATACGACCATCCTGGTCCCGAAGATCATCCTCCTCTTCAGGTGGGCTTGAAATCCCTGTTTTCATGGATAATAGTTGTAAACTTTTAATGCAACCGTCAATAATCCCTTTAGTGAATTGAATTGGCTGTTTTTGCAGCAACTGCGTTAAAGTGTAAAGCAATTTTAAATTATTTTATTTAAATTTCAGCTTACATCTTTGCGTTTGCAGGTTTGGATAAATCATTAAATTTGTTTTCTAAAATTTAAGTGAAATTAATTATACCACAAAATTAAATTAAAATTAATTAAGAGTAAAATTTCATTAAAGTGAAACAAAAGTGAAATTTTTACAGGAAATAGTAAAATTGTTATTAAAAACAACAACTCAATTGATTAAAGAAGCGAGTCCGGTAATCGGTTCAAGCCAAGCATATGAAAAGAGCGGGACAAAAGACAAAACCAATACCAATACATACATATTTGACGGGGTTGTTCTTTAGACCTCGCTTTCGTTCTCCGCCGCTGAAGAAGAAGGAATACTCCCGAGAAGATAAGCAGCACGACAAAGCCCCCTACGCCGCCTCCTACGATTGCCGCTGTATTAGTGCTCGTTTTATTATTATATGCAGCTGCAACACCTGTCATAATTTTTTAGCCCATTACTGTACTTTGTCCGTTCGCTTGAATTCAATTGCCCCGGGGTAACACTAAAACGAATGTTGGATCATGAAATTAATGCAATGTAAAGAGTTCTTCTAAAAATGCTCCTAACAGAAGGCAATGGCAAAGCAGGAGATTCAACATTCGTTTCAAGCACCTGTTCTGGTGCAGGAGCAGCAGAATCATCAATGGCAGGGGCGCCAAAAAACTGGTTGACTTCAAATTCAACAACGCAATTTTTGTCAATAGATAGGCCTCCTATAATGGGTTTTGCGAAGGTCAGTAAATGCGAAAGCTGGTCCGCCAAGCACACGTTGCAGTAATATGTGGAAAGGTCCCTCCAGCACTGCACCAGACCGTAAATGGTAACGAGACCGTCTTCGGCTGAATCGCTGGCGTATTGGGTCCGGGGATCTGAGCTGGCCTTTGCAATAAGATTCTGGAGCAGCTTCTCATTGGTACTGTCGAAGCTCTCAGGATCTGACGCGTTGGCGATGTTGTAAAACGACCCGAAATTGGTGCCTTCTTGACGCGAGCCAATGTAATCATAAATTTCATAGCGCAAAAAGCAATTTGAATACCAAATGGTGGCTCCCAAACTACGACTGCAATTCGTTTCAAGCACCTGTTTAGCACCCTGCGAACTGTTGAAGCATAGATCCGCAGTCTGGTCTCCTCTGCATTGGAGGAGACCATAGACTCTGCTATCATTTCCTTGGCCAACAACAGAGGTATTGAATGCTGCAGGTTGCCTTGATGCCTTCACCAGATTATCCAGAACAGTCTTAATGTTTTTAGCCAGTGCTGTGCCCTCTGTGTAATTGTTTCCATTGCATTGTAACGGGATGATGCTGCAAGTAGTCCAGCGGCAGCAGAATAAGAAGAGGATTACCAAAACAGAAAGGATGATGATGCAGCAACGGCCATTACAGGGATTCGCCATGGTATTTCCGAAATGAACTTCCGGGGATTCGCGAACTGTTCGCCAGGATTGCGTACAAGTGCAGTAAATTTACAATGGTTGCGTATTTTATTTGTATACATGCATTGAAACGGTCGCATTGCCTTGCCCCTTATTATTCATTGTCATTGTCACCTGCTTTTCTTCGATTTAGCCGTTTGTGTTGAATTGGTTTTAGCCATTTATGTTGAATTGGTTTTTGCCTTTTTCTGAATATATGCTAAAAAACAAAACAGGGTCGGCAGTCATGAACATGATGACGGATCCATGCTTGTTCAACTTTTTTTTAAATCTGTTTGATTATGAGACAATAAAGCCCAGCATCACATGGCCAATGGGCCATATGTATGCTCATGATGCTTTGTTTTTACTTTCCTCTTCCATCATGACTGGTGCAAATTCTCTGCATTCGAAAGGTTTTCTATCATTGTGATTTTCTATCATTGTAGGTGAGGTGAGTTTAGTTTAGTTAAGTTGTGTCTTCTTATAATGTGGTCATCTAACATGGCCCTGTGAGCCCTACTCAAAGGTTGTCATTGAATAAAACTATTAACATTTGTTATAAATTTCATTGAGGCTTAAGGCTTAATTTCCTTTCTAAAAAGATTGGATTGAGTAACAAAAGGGTTTCATGCCCTCAGTACCTCTGCAAATTTTCTTGCTTCAGGTTAGTGGTGATATTGCAATCTTCTGCAATCTTGTGCAATTAGGAGATAGATGCCGTCCATACCTTTGCTTCAGTTTCGTGGTGATATTGCAATCTTCTAAGCAATTTTTAAGTATTAACAATATTTTGAATTTACATTGTATTTGTTCTATATTTTAGAATGTTTTTATGATATATGAGATTTAATTTTTTTAAAAAAACCTAATATATTTAAATTTTCTCTGTGACGTCCCCGAACCCATCCCACTTTGTTGAAATACACGTAACCAAATACATTCAGAATCACCATTCCTCCATTCCTCTCCCCACGACAAAAAAATCAGATTCTTTTAATACATAGGATGAGACAAAACTCCTCATCAAAGTTTTACGTGACATAGCATTGAGGCAGGTCATGGTGTGACATGCAGCTACCGCACTGTCTCTATTCGTACATCACATCAGCTGCTGCTGCATCTTGGATAGCGATCACGTATAGTTGGGTCCCACACCGGCACGCATAATTGACTTCAGTGTATTCACGTTTTCACTTTTAACTGCCATCAATGGTGCAACGATTCCAATTCTCACCACACGCCATTGGAAATCGGGTCCATCTGTTGCGTTCTTTAAAGCTTGGCTTGGACCCTTGAACACGTCAACTCTATGCATTATTGCATAGTTAAAATTTGCTTTGGCTGGTAAACGGAGGAGCCTTACCTTCAAAAGGCTTTTCAATGGTAAAAGCTCGTACCGCTCCGTTTTACGAATCTCTCGTACCATGTTATTTAAGTTACTCATATGTTGCTAAATATTTGTTTAAAAATAATCATAGGACTCTTACTTTACCTATTACATATTAACTTAGTTATATATTTATAATATATATTTATTATTTAACCTTTTTTCCCTATAATAAAGTTTGTTTCTTAATTTAATGTAATAACTATCAATATTTATTTTCAATGGCAAAGTGATTAACAATGAGCAATCTTAACATCCAACTATATAGATCACGATCATATGCAAGTGACTTAATAGTAATCCATGGATTAGACTAACGTGACAACTAGATAGCTAAGCATTTAATTGCAAGTCAATGTCCTCTCAATTACACTCTATAGCTTTAATGTCTATGGTTAAGTGTGATTGAGGCAAATGATGCAAATGTTGTCTATGTCATAATAAAATATTCACCCATTACTTGGAGCTACCAAATAAAGAGTCTTATTACTAGCCTAACAAGTGAATCTAATTTTTCTTGCTTCAATTTTTCTCCAAAAAATTTGATTTCTTTAGTGTTCCCCTATGGAGGATTATATAATACTCTTGTCTTCTTCAATTAATGTTGAAATTTTTGCTTCTTTTATCAATGGAGAAATTTCTGTTAATTCTTAAAATGCATATTTACAAGCTTGTAAAAAAAGTTATGCCACCTTCTTCCAATGATGTTGATGCAACTAAGACATCCAATTTTGTTCTTCCTAATGATGTATATGCATCATTATCTACCAATATTTCATTTCAATGTGTTTATTCAAATTCTAGGTCACCTACCTTATAATTGAAATTTTGTTTCACCATTAAATGATATGATGCAAAAATATGACATTCAAGCCCTTCATGCTAGGTACTATTCTCATTGTTTTCTACTCATTGAGTTGGGCAATGCTTCAATGGTGTAGTGTACACTAGATATAGGGTATTTTATACATAAGCACGTTGTATTAATTATTCATAAGTGGGATACCAATTTTGATATCCAATCTAAACAATTTGCAAAAGTTCCATATTGTGTTGAATTATATAATCCTCCATAGATTTTTTAGAAAGCTAAGTAGGAAAGTGTTAATCTTCTCGATCCCATTAAGCATAGAAAGTTTGTTTTTACAACTTTTGGTTTTCATAGACGTTTTATTATTGTTGAAATCAACATTTTCAATTGTAAAAATGAAATGGTATTACAAGTAGGAGGAAAGACTTATATTTAGATAATTACATATTACAATCCTTACAACTTTTTCCATTGTGAAGGACATTTGTTTAATGATTGTCTTTTTTAGCTCAAAACAAAAGAGTATGGAGAGAAGAAAAAATGTGTTAAAGTTCAAAATAGGAAGAAATAAATATGAAGTTGAAGATATGAAAAATCAAGTTAATGTCAACAATAAGAATGATTAAATGATAATAAAGAATCCAAAGAAGATAAAAGCTACTAAGCATAATTTTACTAGAAAAAGTATTAAATGGCCTGGATAGATAGCTTGAAGGCACATGGAATTGGGATTGGTCTACAAACTTAATTTGGAGCTAGATGGAAAGTTACATTCAGAAAATTGGAAAGAATATTTGGGTTAAAACAAAAGTAATGAACCACGATATCAAGGCCGCGATATCACATTTGCGATATCAGGTACGCGATATCAAACATTCGATATCGGGGCTTGTCTTGTCGCCTATTAATAAGAGGCAGGCACACTTGGTTTGGCAATAGTTAGTGAATTTGTCTTAGTCCCTTACTTGAACTATTGCCTTTTTCACTTCTCAGAGTTAGAATTATTTTTGAGTGCCCGCAGTAGGAGTCATAAAGCAAACTGATCCTTATTCAAGCATTGTGTACCTGAGCACACCTTGTGGCCAGAAATAAAGACAAACTTTGTGATAAACCTTGTAGTATTCAAAATAGCTTATTTAATGTTATTTACAGTTATTTAATGCTTTCCTTAGTTAATTAATGTTCTCTCTCTCACCTTGTTAACTCTCCCAAGTAAGCACACTCAGTATGACGACTTCAAACATGTGTGGAACACTTGGTAACCTAGTAGCGATTAGCGTTTGGTAATCCCAGTAGTGTTGCACTGGTTTAGGATGTGTACGGCAAGTGGGAATAGATGCTAGTGTTAGGACTAGTTAGAGTATAGTAGATTAGTTAAATTGAATTAGTTACTTAATTAGTTCACTTCTCCCTTTGTAGCACCAAGACATAAAACATCAGAAAATATATAAAAATCATATACCTCAAGTTCACTTAACCATACAATCGCACTATACAAGTAAGCTTGGGAATACAATGATTGATTAACCCACCTGGGTTCTGTAAAGGCGCATAAGCACCTAGTCCTTGAAATTATACCAAATATGGTTGAGCGTAGGGATACCTCGCCGCTCATAAAAAAGAAAAAAAAACATCTTAAAGAAGATATGGTGGTGGAGTAACAAAGTGTAACATGCTATCCAAAATAAGAAAAAATACTTTAAGGAATGGCAACAAATCAATAGCTAAGAAAATTGGCTAATATACAAAATGATAAAGAAGGAGGCAAATGTAGCAATAGCTAAAGCTAAACCTAAGGTTGTGGATAGTTTTTATGAGAAATTAGAAACCAAGGAGAAAAAACTATTTATAAATTGGCAAAAATCATAACCAAGAAATGTAAGGACACTAATCATGTCAAATGCATCAAGGAAGCAAATAAAAGAATTTTGGTAAAAGACAATGAAATTCTGGATAGGTGGAAAAATAATTTTCAAGAAATCTTAAATGAAGAATTTCCAAGAGAATATATCCAAGAATGTCATAAATGCACTTGATACTCATATTTATATAGGTGTTTATTGCCTCTCCATTAATGTAGGTGACCCTACATCAACATTGATATGTTGATGTAGTGAACCAAAATCTATTTATCATAACCTCATGACTAATTAAAAACTCATCTTTAAATCAACAAAATTAGGATATAGTTTATTTATGTAATCTAGGAGTAACTCAATTGATCTAACTAACTAAAGTAATACATTAAAAAATTTACTCAAGTACTTTACAACTTTGACAAACATTAAAATTTGGAGATATTATCCTTTAAAAACTATGCAAATAAGTACAAAAAGACATAAGGCATATGCCTCATGTTATGCCTAGTGATAATGGTCCTTCTCGTGGCTCCTCATGCTATAGGTGGGGTTGTGACTACCTTGTTGCTATGGTTGTTGCTACTTTCAATTTGAATGTAATAATTAATACATTCATGTTCTTCTTCTTGGTCATGGGATTGTGTATGGCCCATGCTAGTTTACCAAATTTTTCTAGTATAGGCACCTCCCAAGGACATGTTACAATAGGAAACATTTTATGGGTGTTGACAAACTAGATAGAGAAATATTTGAGTTTGATATCAAATTTTTTCACTATGTTCTTTAATTACTAGTATTCAGTCATTCTTCTAGCTAAGACCTCTATTACTTCTCTATGATCTTCATATTTAACATTGAGGACTCAAGCTCCATGTTAGCAATTTGCAGTTTCTTTTGTGCTTCATAGTGGAGTTTATACTCATTTGCATACAATAAGTATGAGCTTGTAAATTATTCCTCTAACTTTGATTGAGATTAATCGATAGTTAGGATCACTAGATTGTTACAACATAGGTTTGCTAACTTCATGTATTTTATGATCTCCTTGATCTATAGCTTCTTCATTCTAACTTCTAACTTATTGTAGGTATTGAAATCATCAAAGATTGGTTGCCATGTATCACCTTGAAGTTGTTAGAGGACTTGGTTCACCTTCTCCTTAGCCAATTATATCTCCTTCTCATTAATCTCTTTTTGCATGACCACCTAGTTTCTTTATTTATTTTTTATTTTCTCATATTTCAGGGCTTCATTTTTTGAAGTGGTAATTTTGATGGCTAATTTTTCTTTGATGGTCCTAATCTCCTTCATGGAGAGATTCCTATTTTCCTCTGCCAACCTACATACATCTACATTTACTTTAGTTAACTACTCTAGGAGGTTCTTCAAAAGATTCTTTCATTTTTTCTTTTGTTTTTCTATATTTACCAACCTTCTATTTTCTTTGGCCTACTTTCAATTCTTCTTTCTCACTATGGAAAAGTTCTTATTTACTAAATTTAACATTCCTTCTATCAAGGATACATCCCAGGTGGCCTTTTCCTTTTCCATCTCCACCTCATGTTGTTTGGCCTTTAGTTATTCAAAGGCTTCATATGTGGTAAGGCCTGGATGGTGGAGAGTTGGATCTAATACTTGAGCTTTGAGTTGTGCAACTTTATTTCTTAATTATTGGTTAATCCTTTTTATCTCCCCAAGTTGCATTTTACAATTATGTGCTTTCCTCTTATCTCTATGAGTGCAAACTAGTTTGCTATGATGTCTTTGGGCTTATCAAAGATATCTAGGATCAGTGGTCCAACTATTACTAATCTCTCTAACACATCCTCATGTTAGGATGTACTTAGGCCCCTTAAACTAGCCTCTACAAGCATCTAAATGTTTGAAATAGAAGCAAAATCTACTTTTGGTATTGTAGGAACTTTCAATTCTTTGCCATCTCTAACAACTACCAACTCCATAGCTATTTCTTGCCCCTTATGTGGCATGATCATCACCATGGCTCCATTCCCCTCCTCTAATATCATAGAGAACACTGTAACATTGTCCAAGATTTCTAACATCTATTTAGAGGGTAAACATACTAAAACTCCTATCATGGGAGGGTTCACTTGGATAATGCCTTCACTTCTTTATGCAAAGAAGAGGTTGAATAGATCATCTTGTTACCAGTTGACTATTCATGCAACTTCATTTAGATGGCTAATAATAGGACAATAAACTTCCAAACCTTAGACAAGTACTTCACAAGATGCTACCAGTTGCCTAGTTTTAACTCCAAAACTTGGGTTTTTTATTGTTCCTCTTGTTTTTAATGGTGAAGGTGGAAACTCATCTTGAAGCCTACATGACATCTTTTACTTTATCATCTCCTACCATGATGTTGTTGTGGCTCTTCGAAGAACATCATTAAATAGCAAGAAATTCCTTTCTTTTTGCATAATTTTCTAACGAGGCATGAAAAAAAAAAGTATCTTATTACCCTTCTCATTTTCTTGAAACATTTCTAAATCTTTAGGAAGACAAGTTATGGCAGGTTAACAAGGAATTTTCCATTGAGTGCAACATAGGCTTTGACAAAGAAAGATGTGATGTTGTTGGATCATATTATGGGGTTCAAATGGTACATTACAATTTTGAAGTAGATCCTTTCTGCTTGGGTAAGCACATCATAATCTTTCCAATCAACTCTATAGCATCTTTAAGTCCAATCATTTTTACTCTCAGCATCAAACTATGTTGATACCTATACTAGTTTGGTTCCTACATTTAAAATTCCCAAGGCCTCAACAATGGCTTCCACTGAGTTGAAGATGATGATGTTCTTAATTTTGACTGTTGCATCTTCCTAGAAATTATTCCAAAAGAGATATGTTTTTCCTAAGTACCATTCTCCATTGGTCAAAATGGTAGATCATAAAAAAAGATGCCTGTAGTTGTTCTTGGACCTCTTGAGATGCAAATTCCAAGAAGGATCTTAAACTTGTCTTTTAATTAACATCAAGCTTTAAATTTTATTTATTTTAATTCTCTCTAGGTAGGTTTTGGTAAGAGTCTCTTCGAGAGTGGGCCTTTTTCTTAGTGTCTCATCCTACCTTAACTACCCTATTTTAGTTGTGGGAATCTACCTGAAAAATTCCACATCAAGTTCTTCCATAGTAGGTCTAGTTACAAGTGTGGTTTTAGGCTATTATCCTTGCTTTCATCCATATCCTTATTCTCCATGTGGCTTATTTTCTCTACATTATGATGAACCACCTACCTCAAAGCTCTTTTAGGTGCCATCTTTAATCACATTAATGATCAAATGTTATTTTCTAAATGATGTTTATAACATTTGACCCTTTATCGTTCTTACAATTAGCCTTAATTTGAAAAATTTTAGCATTAATGACATTATGTAACTACAATAGATTTTTTGGAGGCTCTAAGGTAGCTAGATTTTCTTAAACTTAAGTTATTTTGATTATTTTTAATGTTGACTATCTTAGATGTTCAAAACTTGGGGTTTCTAAAAGTTTTCAAAACATAGATTAAGTGCTTGCATGATGTAGAGCTTAATCCTAGAAGTTCACAAGTTTTCAAATCATTGAAATCAGAGGTCTAGATTGTAAGATGTTGGTGGTAAAATTCTTTAGCTCTCAAAAATTCCAAAACGCCTCTTACTCAAAGTGAAAATGATGAAAAGTTTGGTAACCATGGATGTGCATTTATAGGATTTTTGTATCATGTCAATGTTGTTGCATTAATGGAACTATGTTGATGAAGGGTGTTGAATTAACACTACTACATTAACACTACTAAATTTACTAGTTTTCTTTCAAAATTAAAATAATTTAGATGAATTTTCATTGGGTTTTTGACTCAAATTTGAATCAATAGAAGAGTTTAAAAGCTATGAAGACATTTTAGACATTTCATATGAGGTCAGTTGATGAATTGGCATAATTTGAAAGCTTGAACATGTGAAGGCATGAGGGTTTTTTATTTGAAAAATTAACAAAAACAAGGAGAAAATGATCAAATGATGATCAATAGAAAACACTATATTTTGTGGACATGTAGAGTTGATTTATGGCTATATCTCTAGAATTTATACAAGCGGATCCTTTCCATAGTAGCCTTTTTTCTAAAATGTCCTTATATAGCCATTTCACAGAGTGCTCATTGGCACCTTAGAAATCAAACATTGACAAAGTTCATGTTCCAATATCCAAAAAACTTTTATTATTGAAATCTTGCACTATATTATAAAAAACATCAATTGCACAATTGAGCATAGTAGTGAGCTAGAACAGAATGAGAAAGAATTGCATAGATTGAGATGTGAGGTTCCTTATCATGTTTGTAATGGATTCCTTGTGTTAGGTGTGATTACAATGATCATCATAACTATTCATTCAAGTTTCAAACCAAGTCTATACCATTTTTTGTGACATCAAATTATGTCATCTTAGGTCCATCTCCATGAGATCAACCACAACCACATGAAAATTACATCATTTAACAAGAAAAATTTGGAAACATGCACTAGGTGCATAGAATAATTAGTTAATTATAATTGTATGAGTTATGAATCTTGACCATTGATTAGAGGAAAGCCTTCAAGCATGGGTCACATGTCTTTGTAGCTCCATAGCCAATTCTAATCCCATTAGCAATGCACCTTTAGGGATAGATCATATATCTTTCTAATTACATGATGAAACTAGTCTAAGAGACCATGAAATTTTTAAAAGTATCCAACCTTCAAGCATGGGTCATATATTATTCTAGTGGTACCCCAAGAGTTACTTTGTGTATGTTAATTAATTATTTGTTTTGTTATCCTTATGAGAGGACTATCTTCAGACATGGGTCATGTCTTTATAGTGCCATAATAAGGTAGTAACTTTTATAAAGGAGATATTTGCCAAATAATTAAAACATATGTGATAGTATAGGCAAATGAACTTGTGGGATCCATAGAGAAAGTTCAAAGAATAAAAAAATTCCCTTAATCTCACACCCTTTTCTAATTCTTCTTGGCCTTGTTTCCATTCTTCGAGCCATTAAAAATTTTGGGTAATACCCGACTTTATCTTTGTTATTTTTCTCAAGTCCTTCGAAGCTAAGTAGTTATTAGAATTTTTATGTTTTAAGGTTATGTATCAAAGAAAGCTAGAAAGCTAAGAAATATAGATGAAAATAGCATTAAAAAGTAAAGTAGAAGGAAATATCCCAAGAGAGAAAGACAGGATTCATATAGAATTTATGTAGAACATGCCAAAATTGATACAGTTCTTCCCCTTCTCAAGTTATAAATAGAGGCTAAGGACCTCTCTCATAAAAAAATGGAGCATAGTATTTAAGTATTGAGCAATGAAGTAAGGTCGATCTCCTCAAACTTTTCTTCCTTCTTTTATGCTTCATTTTTTATTCATTTGAGAGGGTATGTTAGTTTCTTCATTCAAGCTCCATGAAGAGCATCATTCTTGCATTCTTACAACAAATGTTTCTCCCAAATCTAAGCTCTCCCATGGAAAGCCCTAGTTGTTGAAGCCCTCACAATATCCCTCATGCACTCATAGAATTCTCTCATTCTCACAACCAAAGCTCTCACAATTTGCACACTCAAATCCTTAACATTCTCTTAAGAATTTATTTAATTTGAAGGATCTCATGCATCCCAAGGATGCTACATTTTAGTCTCTCATGGTTCATTCATCATGTTTACTTTCTTATTTTTCATACATTAGTTATATTAATATTATAATAGTATGTGTTTGTAGCAACATTTATGCACATGTGTTAGCTTGAAAGCCACTCTAAATTTAATGTTTATGTAATGCATATCAATGTTTTTTCCTTTAATATGTTAGTTGAATACATATGAAGTTTCTTATGAAGAATATAAGTAGAGATTAAAGGTTTTTTGCATGTTATTTAGGGTTGTATTTATTATAAAGAAGAGGTAGTCATGAATAACCAATTTTTCATATAAATTTCTTATGTTTGTTAAGCTCAATGTCAAGCTCAAGCCATGTGTATTCTTCATTTCTAAGCACTTCTCATATCAAATTAAGCCTCAATTATGTCCTAGTTTTATGTTAAGGCATGTTAATTTTATGTTTCATAGAAATCTTATTTTATATATGTTAAAGGAAGAGTTTATTTTGATGTTTAATTGTATGGAAGTGGCCTTCCAAGAATTACAAAAAAAGCCTATAAGGTCCTAGCATATTTCTGAGTATTTTATGTACACAAGCATGTCCACTTGGTTACCCAATTCTTATGTTAACCTTTCCTTTCATGGAGAATTTTATTTGCCTCCTTAAATCCATTTTATGTTGCTCATATTTATGTTTATTGCATGAATCCTTGCTCATGTTATATAGATGTTAGCTCCACACACTATTTCCAAGTTGAGTCCATCATTGAATTCATCAACTCTTCTAGAAATTTATAGCTACAAAGCTTTTTATACAACTGTTGGGTATTTCTCCATCCTTCAAAATTTTGTTAAATAATTATGTCAACCAAGAAACTCTTGTATCTCCCAATGCTTTCCAAGCTTTTATAGAAATGTTATCTAATCCAACAACTTTCCCATTTTTCATCTGTGATAATGCTATCTTTACCTTAGAGAAGGAAAGTTCATTACCCAAACAAAAATTTGATTCTTCTTCTTGGAGGTCTTCTCTTGAAAATTATTCATTTAATAATTCTTGAAAATAAATTTTTCACCTATTCAATATATTATTATCTTTTACTAAAATTCTTTCATTTGCTTCCTTGATGCATTTGACATTATCAATGCTCTTACATTTTTTATTTCTAATTTTTGCCAATTTTTAAATAGATTTTTCTCCTTCCTTTGTTCCTAATTTCTCATAAAAG
This sequence comes from Gnetum montanum, assembly GCA_015680685.1. Taxonomy (NCBI): domain Eukaryota; kingdom Viridiplantae; phylum Streptophyta; class Gnetopsida; order Gnetales; family Gnetaceae; genus Gnetum; species Gnetum montanum. Next base: position 742,240 of record MNCI01037820.1, read on the forward strand.
TTATCTAAGTCCTTATGTTTTACTTTCGCTACTGTTACGGTTTCCTCCTTCTTTGTCTTCTTGTATATCAGCCTGTTTTCTTGGCTACTACTTTGCTTCCATACCTTGAAGCATTTTTTCTTATTTTGGATAGCATGTTGCACTTCATCACTCCATCATCATGTTTCCCTTGAGATGTATCTTGTTCCTTATTTTTCAACCAAAATTTTATTTTCAATTTTCTGAATGTAACTTTCCATTTGCCCCAAATTAAATTTTTAAAGTAATCCAAATCCTAGGTTCCTTTACAAAGCAATTGTTCTCTAAATAAGGTGATGTTATCTTCTTTCAAATTCCACAATTTTATGCATTTAGTACCCTTTTCGATGCTACCATTAAAGCTTTGTATAGTTAAATCCATGACCATTAGTTAATGCTGAGTTGTAAGGTACTTTCCAAGTATGACCTTGTAGCCTTTACACATGGTCCAATCACTTTTGTGCAGCAAGAAATAATCAATTTTTTTTATCCATACCAATGTTGTATCTAATTAATTTTTTTTTCCTCTTCTTAAAATAAATATTTGTGATTGCAAGGTTACAAACACTTGCAAATTATAGTAGTGAATCTTCCATATCATTATGCTTTCCAAATCCTTATCCTTCATGAATCCTATCATATCATAGATCCAACATGATCATTAAAATACCTTCCAATGAAGATGCTTTCTTGTTGGGAAATTTCTTAAAGCATCTAATCCATGGAATTTCAAAAATCCTACTTATGCTAATGATGTTAATGATCTTATTTTCAAACATAAGTTTGATGCCCATAATTCGATCACCATGGTGATATACTTGTGCTACTTTATCTTTGACAGATTGATCAACGATGATTCCCACTCCATTTTGGTTACTTTCTTTTTCTAAATAGAAGAGTTTATAACCTTCGCCTATATCTTTAGCCCTCTCCATTTTCCATTTTATTTCTTGAACCAAGAAAAATAAAAAGTAATTCTAAAAAATAGGTAATTCATACCTTATGCATTATCTATAATCGTTTTTCATAACTTCATCGTATGGCTCATAAGCTTGATACCTCTATAGTTCTCATAGTTTTGGATGTCTCCCTTGTTCTCATAGATGGCTATTATAGTGTCTCCTCTATTAATGCGAAGTCACTAAATGTGGTTTGGTTGAGGCCAGACTTGGAATGGGATTTACTAACTCACATTAATCATTAAATACACAAGGGGTTGTACACCACCTTGTTCTTGAGACTCCATTCCATTCTCTTCTTTCCATCATTCTTTCTCCATTGTTCACCTCATTGCCGGTTGTATCATTAGTGTATATTTTGGTTGACGCATCGTTTTCTTTGTGGTAAATTCTTGTGGTTAAGACTTTAACTCTTGTTCTAAATGACATTCCCAAAGCCTACAGACTCTTTGAATGCGGGTTTGTCAGGGCATTAAGGGCATGAGCCTACTTTGGGGAGGACCCACTGGCATTCCTATTTGGTGCATCAGTTAAATTCTTTTCCTTAACATTTTTTGCAATCAACTCTATTTTTTTCATTTCCATCTTGACATCCCTTTCATCAATGTTATAGTTGTCTCTTTTTCTTCATCCTTCTTATTCGTTCTCATTTTCCATTTTCTCGCTATCGAAGGTTTGAGATTAGTCATGGGGGTCCTGGTCCAATTTTTTCGATTTTCTCCTAACCCCTACACCTTAGGTAGTCATCATTAGTATATCTCCAGAATCTGCATCAGCCATACCACAACTCATTCAATGCACCTTACACTAAAGTAAGGTATCAACTGCATTGTGATTCATTTACCCTTGCTAATATGTGACTGTGTTGTGTGTGTAGATGACAATCATACAACAACGAATTGGACCTAGAGGGAACACTTGGAATGGATCAGTGCTGAAGCAGCTATGCAAGAAGCAAGATCAATGGCATGCTTATGGATGGACAATGAAAGGTGTAATATTAGCATTGGCAGTGTCAAACTTCTTCTCTCTTTGCTCTTCTCTCTCAACTACCAAATAAGGCCTAAGGTCAATTGTATAAAGTGTTCACTCTTGTTGTCGTGAACACCAGTTTTGTCATGTTCTGTAATGATGATTCATTCACATGTCATCCCATTCACCATTAGTTCCATTCAAGTCAATAATCCCATACCTTCCCAATATTTTATAAGGAACTCGAGGACGTGTTTTTATTCAGTCATGGTGGTATGATGGGACGCGATATTGCATGGGCCATGATATTGCGTCCTTCCCTATGATATCGCGTACACGATATCGCAGCCCGCCACTAGTTTTATAAATAAGAGGTGGCTCTCCATTGTTTCTTCATCTATATTTAGACCTTAGCCAAACTCTTGCCATTTTTCCATTCTAGAGATAGAATAATTTCCATGTGCCTGCAGTAGGAGTCCCAAAGTGAACGGATCTTTATTCGAACAATTCTGTACCTGAGCACATAATTGTGTACGGCAATAAAGATGAACTTTTGGATAGACCTTGAAGTGCATGGACTAAGCTAAATAGGAATTTAATTATTATTAATTATTTAAATGCTTTCTTAAGGACTTAATCTCTCTCAACCCTCAACTCTCATAGTTAAGTGCATTCAGTACGACCACTTTGAGCACGTGCGTTACGCTTGGTAATCCCAGTAACGAATAGCATTTGGTAATCCCAGTAGTGTTGCATTGGTTCAGGGTGTGAAACGGCAAGTGGGAACGGATACTAATGCTAGGACAATTAAGGATTATTTAGTTAAAGTTAGTTACTCAGTCTCTTCACCCTTTCCTCTCTTAGCATAGGCGATAAAAACATAAAAGATATAAAAATCACATGCCTCAAGCTTACTTAATCATACAACCGTGACAAATACAAGTAAGCTTGGGAGGATAGCGATTGATTAACCTTATGTGTTCCATAAGGCGTGTAGGCACTTAGTCTGCAGAGTTCGACTGGATCGCGCGTGTAACGCTTGTATTCATATGGTTGAGTGTAGGGGTACCTTGCCACTCATCATTGGCGCCGTTGCTAGGGACTAAGTTGTTTGTGTGCTAAGTAGAACATAGAAAATCATCCACATCGTTGGGAAGCTTAAAAAACCCTTAAGGTTAATTAGAAGAAAATTTAAACAACGGTCAATAGCACACTAAACTAAACTAAGATGTCTTCTTCTCCACACAAAAGCATTTCATCACCTAGGGATCACACAAGAGATAGTCGGCGGTCTAACACATGTAAACCAGATCTGCTAGTTCCTTAACAATTCAGTGTGGTATATACTCATCATGATGAATATATACCCGACTTGACCTTTGTCTTCCTCCAAGATGAACAACTACGATGGAGAGACTTGGAGGGTAACATAGTGTTACCTCCAAACAAATTCGTCCCCAACATGCTCCTTCGTGCCCTTGCACGAATTGGCATGACACAATTATACGTTGAGTACACTGCACTTGATTACAACTCAAGGGACTACCATCCCATAGAAGCGCAACATCAATGGGACTTTCGGCAAGAGAGTTATCACACATCGTTGAAGGGTAAGGGACCCCATAACGCTTCACCCTTCATAAGAGAAATTAAGGGTGGTGAACCTATTTCAATAGGTTCTCCACAAAATGATGTTCCCCCTCCTAACGATAGTGAGGAAGTTGGGTATCAGAACCTTCACTCCACAATTCACAACCCTGGTTTTGATTCCCACAAACACCAAGTGTTTAATGAGGGAATACAAACACAAGATAAGGGTGAGCATTTTGATCCTCATCATGATCGAGGTCAAGATCACCGAAGGGAAGGTAAGAAACATCGTCATGGCGATGGTTCTCCTTCCTCTTCCCCTTCATCACACCATTCACCCTCCCCTTCAACATCAGGACATAGTCACAAAGAGCCCAACCATGAGGATAAAGGTAAGGATAAGCAAAATGAGAGACCTTGATGAGAGAGTCGAGAGTGAGGACGAGGGCATTCAAAAGAGTCAAGGCATGGTAGAAGGAAAAGTAGGGAACCACGTAGGCATCACAGACGTCATGAGAGAGATGACCATGATGAACCCCTACTAGCAACCTGGAGTATGTTAGACATTATGGAGGCAGTTAGAATACCTACAAGGCATCAAAAAGACAGCAGGATCAAGAGACTAGACATGAATAATATCCCACGATTTGAGGGGGGATACAACCCTGATCCATAGAATCACTTACAGGCATTCTATGATGCTTGTGCCTTGCAAAATATTGAAAACAAGTGGTAGAAGTTAAAGTTGTTTCCTAGGACACTCATAAAAGAAGAAGAAAGTTGGTACGAGTCCTTAGAACCAGAATCTATTAGACGATGGAGTACAATGCTAGAATTGTTTAACGATAAATACCAAACATACTCCAGAGTGTCCAACTTGTGTAAGCAGATCCAAGGATGGAAGTAGGGTAATCACGAACCCTTGGATGCTGCCATGGGCTGATATTATGCATCGCTACATCATTGCCTGGGCCATGGTTACAGACAACGGGATCAACTACGCCATCTCATAGATGGGCTAAGATATGAAACCAGGAGAACCCTTGGGACATATGCCCAAGGGAGATTATCAGAAATTAGGTTCCATGACGTTCATAGATTGTTGGAGCAAGTAGCTAAGGAAGAAGGGAAGCTACAGAAAAGAGAAAGCACGGAAGAGTATAACTATGATCCTTCCCTCTGAAAGAAGGAAGTAAGATTCTATGAGGAAGAGGATGAGTCACCACTCAAAGAGTTGGTGAATAGAAAAACCTTGTTGCTTCAAAAGTTAACAACTGAAGTGTTGACTAAGGTAGATCAAATGTGGGACTCCTTAGACAGTAGATTTGAAACCATTTTAAAAATCGTAGAGGAGTCTAAGGAATGAAGTAGTGACCATGATAAGAAAAAGAGGAGAGATGCAAACCATGCATGTAACAAGGGTAAGGGAAAAATGACTATCATCGATGAGGTTGTGGACTCTGATATGGACAATGATGGTGGATGTGAGATCTACCAGTATGACCATCCAAAGGGATGTTGCCCAATAATCTCACATCTACAAGAGTCTAGGATGTATGCACTCAACCCAAGACTTAACAAATGGCAAGCACCCCCGAAGGTTACCTTATCCTCAAGGTAACCAAAGGCAGTTCCACCAACCGTTAACGTATTATCCAAGTGGAACTCTTCCACAACCTATCGACCAACACCAGCAATGGCAATACCCACAGTCATGGGGGATGCCACCGCCTAGGAAATAATACCCTTACCGATAACCAAACCTGTATGGTTATTACGTGCAGTAGCTGGTTTCTCTAAGTGACTCTATGGGTCACATAACCCCACAATGTCACTACCAAGTTCGAGAGTATTTTAGGACTCCTTCTCCTACAAGAGACACACCACGTACATACCATCCTCTGAATCCATCTTCCACTCTTACGCCAATAGTTCCACTACCACCCGCTCCAACGATGCAAGGGGAACTCCCCACTCAACTGTAGCAAGGTAACACTATGAGAGCTGTAAACCTTCAACCCACTGCTAGTTCTAACAATCACACAAAGAGAAGACCTTTCTTCAAAACCAAAAGCCCAAACAAGCTCTGACAACCACAAGTGGTTAAGTCTATGAACGCTCCTCCAAAAAATAAGGCTTCGGAGCTCCCTTCAAATAAAAAACAGAGCTCAACGCACATGGTTATGTTAACACATACCATCACAAACTGGATAAAGGTGGGCCACCTTCCCAAGAAACTCTCTGATCCTGGAAATCCCTTAATCTAGCTCCAAGTTGCTAGGAATGAACCACGTAAGGCTTTTCTTGACTCAGGTTCTAGAGTCAACTTAATATCGTAAGAAATGTATAAAGCCTAGAACCTGCCTCTACTCAAGAAGAGCAATATTCAATTAGAGCTAACTAACCAATCCATCACTGTCCCTTTGGGACTTGTGGAGGACATTATTACCACTGTGTGTGGTTGGTCATACCCAGCTGATTTCCTAGTGATAGAAGTCAACAATAATAAAGGGGACTTCTCAATTATAAAGGGGAGGGCATGGCTAAGTACCATAAACACATGCCTAGGAATCCACGATCTTTCCTTGGAAATATCAAAGGAAAAAATTTATGGAAAGATCAAGAGGAAGAAAGTTCCATGCATCACATACAGTGATAGAGAGGGTGATGACATGGAGGAATGCTCAGCATCTCCTGCATGCAACCGGTGTGCTCAAGAAATTAACATACAAAAGTGCCTATATGTAGCAACCACAGAACAAGAGAACACCCAGTGGTTGACAGCTAATCAAGAGAGCAACCCACCAATATGCATGGAACTAACTAGGGGACCAACTCGCGACCACATTGAAAGCATAGACACACTGGAACGAGAGCGTCGCCAACTTCCAATCCTTAACCTAAAAAAATCAATTGGAAGAAGTTGGGCACTTCTAAGAAATTTAAACAAATGCTCATTCTTTTAGATCTCTCCCTTCCAATTTAGTCATGGGGGAGATTCCCACCTATGCTAACCATTTGAGGCCCTCAGTTCTTTTTAAATTTTTGTTTTACACATTTTTATTTTACAAATTTCTTTAAATTTTCTTGTTTCTGTTTTACAACATCGTTTATACTTTTTCTTTTATTTGTGTGTGTCTTATCCATTTTGTTAAGTTTGTCACCCAATAAGTGCTATTAATGATGGTACGAACTGTTTTCTATTAGTTGCTAATGTTTGGATTTTACCTTTAAGTTACGATGTTGATACTAAGGTATGGTTCTTTTGATATAGTAGGCAATGAGTCCACATCATCCATGCATCCATAAATTTCTATGGTCTCTCTTGGCTTGGAACCGTATAGTCACCTTTCTTCAAAATAATAAGAACTATAAATGAATCAATGACTAGGCATTTCTCAAACTAAGGAAGGACTCAAAGAATTGAAAAGGGTGTGGCTTCTCAAGGGAACTTGATCCATTTGTGTTGGCCATTATCTTGGGTGCTTGGATGTTTTCTTCTTGATTTTTCTTACCATTTCGACGTTACCCAATTATTGGAAAGTTGAGTAAATAAAAATAATAAGTCTTTGCATGGTGTGGTTCTCACGTAAAAACACAAAAAAAAATAGTGAGGATTCAAAGCACACCCCTTAGACAAAATAATCAATTGCACTACAAGCACTGGTTATGGAACTAAAAACATGTTCCCTCTAACCAAGGCCCTTCTCGCTTCCTACTCTCTCCTCCTTCGTTTCATCGGAATGGTGGTGGCTCTTTGAGAAATGCATTCTTGTTACTTCAAGTGGATGGTTTAGCCGAATGCATTAATGCAAAGTCACTAGATGTGGTTTGCTTGAGGCCATACTTGGAATGAGATTTACTAAGTGACATTAATCATTAAATACACAAGGGGTTGTACACCACCTTGTTCTTAAGCCTCCATTCCGTTCTCTTCTTTCCATCATTCTTTCTCCATTGTTCACCTCATTGCTAGTTGTATCATTAGTGTATATTTTGGTTGACGCATTGTTTTCTTTATGGTAAATTCTTGGGGTTAAGACTTTAACTCTTGTTCCAAATGACATTCCCAGAGCCTACGAACTCTTTGAATGTGGGTTTGTCAGGGCATTAAGGGCATGAGCCTACTTTGGGAAGGACCCATTGGCATTCCTATTTGGTGCATCAGTTAAATTCTTTCCCTTAACAATTTTTTGCAGTCAACTCTATTTTATTCATTTCCATCTTGACATCCCTTTCATCGATGTTACATTTGTCTCTTTTTCTTCATCCTTCTTATTCCTTCTCTTTTTCCATTTTCTCGCTACCGGAGGTTCGCGATAAGTCATGGGGGTCCTGCTCCAATTTTTTCAATTTTCTCCTAATCCCTACACCTTAGGTAGTCATCATTAGTATATCTCTAGAATCCGCATCAGCCATACCACAACTCATTCAATGGACCTTACACTAAAGTAAGGTATCAACTGCATTGTGATTCATTTACCCTTGCTAATATGCAACTATGTTGTGTGTGCATATGGCAATTATACAACAATGAATTGGACCTAGAGGGAACACTTGGAATGGACCAGTGTTGAAGCAGCTATGCAAGGAGCAAGATCGATGGTACGCCTACGGATGGATAATGAAAGGCGCAATCTTGGCATTGGCAATAGCAAACTTCTTCTCTCTTCTCTCTTTTCTCTCAGCTACCAAATAAGGCATGAGGTTAATTATATAAAGTGTTCACTCTTATTTTCATGAACACCAGTTTTTTAATGTTCTGTAATGATGATCCGTTCACATGTCATCCCATTCACCATTAGTTCCATTCAAGTCAATAATCCCATACCTTCCCAATATTTTGTAAGGAACTCGAGGATGAGTTTTTATTCAGTCATGGGGGTATGATGGGACACGATATCACGTCCTTCCCTGCAATATCGCGTATGCAATATCGCAACCCGTTGCCAGTTCTATAAATAAGAGGTGGCTCTCCCTTATTTCTCCATATAGATCTAGACCTTAGCCAAACTCTTGCCATTTTTCCATTCCAAAGATAGAATAATTTCCATATGCCCGCAGTAGGAGTCCCAAAGTGAACGGATCTTTATTTGAGCAATTCTATACCTGAGCACATAATTGTGTATGGTAATAAAGAAGAACTTTTGGATAGACCTTGCAGTGCGTGGACTAAGCTAAATAGGACTTTAATTATTGTTAATTATTTAAATGCTTTCTTAAGAACTTAATCTTTCTCAACACTCAACTCTCATAGTTAAGTGCATTCAGTATGACCACTTCGAGCACGTGTGTTACACTTGGTAATCCCAATAACGAATAGCGTTTGGTAATCCCAGTAGTGTTGCATTGGTTCAGGGTATGAAACGGTAAGTGGGAATGGATACTGATGCTAGGACGATTAAGGCTTAGTTAGTTAAAGTTAGTTACTCAGTCTCTTCACCCTTTCCTCCCTTAGCATAGGCGATAAAAACATAAAAGATATAAAAATCGCATGCCTCAAGCTTACTTAACCATACAACCGTAACAAATACAAGTAATCTTGGGAGGACAGCAATTGATTAACCTTAGGTGTTCCATAAGGCGTGTAGGCACTTAGTCTACGGAGTTCGACCAGATCGCATGTGTAACGCTCGTATTCATATGGTTGAGTGTAGGGGTACCTCGCCACTCATCAGATGCTAAGCTTGGTTAGAGTGCAATGCAAAGGAATGACATTTAACCAAATCCCTAATATGAGAGCTATTGGAATAATAATTAATCTCAAAACAAAATGTAAAGACATTCATATTCTTCCATCTATGTTTGATGTCCCCTTCCAATGCTCAACATCATTAATCCTCTATAGTATTTTTCTCCTACTCCTTAATTTGCCTCCACCTATCTTCTTGTTTATGCCTCCTTAACATCTCCTCATGCCCCTTCTTTTTCTACTCTTTTTACCCTCTCCTCATGTAAGATCTTTTATTGGAGCTCTCATTCAGCACCTTCCTCTTAATACTCCATGAATTATCTACTTAATATATCACTTGCATTTTGACATATTCTATGGTAATTGCAACCTCTTATAAAATCTAGTCCTCAATTGTAAGCTATATAACCATTATCTTTTCATTAGTGACTTTCTAGATGCCTTTCATTCTATTCTTTTAATTATCTTTGAGTCTTTTCATAGTTTCCTGTGTAGTCTCTTGTATTCCTTCTTTCATCCTAATTTTGAATTGCTACGCTAGTAAATCTTAAACAACTATCTTTGTGTGTATGTCAATAAACTTTTTAGAGGTGGTTGATGTCAAGGTTACAAACCATTGTTTGAACATCCCACTGTTTCTTGAAGTGCAAAAGTCCCTCATCTCTCATTTTGTAGTTATTCTATAAAAAACAAGCAATGAACAAAATATAGACCTGATAGTATAGTTGTTATAAACTTTGCTAAATCATCTTTCTCTTCATGATACAAACTAGGTGATCTATCCTACAACTTCTTTTCATCTCCTATGATTATAATCACTATTTTGCTCTTTGGATTCTTCAACAATTTTCAAAGCCATTTGAAAATTTTCATCCAAAGAGTCCCATAACGTGTTAAACATGGTTGAAATATTAGAAACAAATTTTTGGATGGGCAAGGTCTTTCTATTTACCACTTCATCAAATGGTGACTCCTCCTCATCACAAAATCAAACCTCTTGTTTTCTAATGGAAGGATCCCTATTATATTCTTTAGCTCTTTCCCTTTTTTATAGCTCACCTTCTTCTTTTGCTACCTACTCAATTAACCTTTGGATCTAATGAGATCTTATTTCAAACAATCTTCCTTAGGCATACATCCCAAGAGTTCTTCTTGTTTCGGCTCTAAGCCCATTTATGATGTGGTGAAGTTGTTTCCTCTAAGAGTAACCATGGCCAAGGCATTTGTGTAAGAGTGAATAGTATCGACCCATAGCTACATCCAAGAGTTTATGTACTCCTTGTTTCCAGCCTTGGATTTTCCTTCTCAGATTAGACACTCTAGAGTATGTCTAGTATTTTTCATTGAACAGTTCTAACATGGTACTCCATCCTTGGATAGATTTTGGCTCTAAGGACTGATACCAACTTTTAGCTTCCTTAATGAGTGTCCTTGGGAAAAGCTTGAGTTTCTACCATTCATTCTCTATGTTCTATAATGCATAGGCATCTTGAAAAGATTTTAGATGCATCAATGGATTAGAATTGTATCCCCCCCTCAAATCTTGGGATATCATTTATGTCTATACACTTGATTTGACTATACTTGATATGCCTAGTTGGAATTCTTACTACCTCCATAATGTTAAGCATACTTCAAGTCACCAATAAGGGTTCATCATCATCACTGCATTGATGACATTGATGATGATTTTGGCCACCCCTTTGATTTTGATGGCATTCACGGTCATTATTATTTCATTAATTGCCTTCATCACCGTTGTTTCAATGGCAACTTTCATGAGAACTATCAGATGAAGAGGAATGTTTAGAATCGAATGAAGAGGATGAAGAGGAAGGTGAACCACCACCACAACTATGGTGTCTACCATCACTCTTGCACTTCTTACGATCACCATCATTAGATCCCTTGTTATTGTGATGTTCACAGAAGTTTCTACCTTGGCTATCACTCTTTCTTAAACCTGGTTTATGAATAGTTGATCATAGGATCAGGTTCACACCCTTGCCATCAATAACAAGGGCTGGAGAATCTTCATGTTGAGAACCTTCCAAGGGAGGATCCTCATCGTCCTCTTGATCTAGTAGGAACAAGGGGTTAGTGTAATATTTCCCCTTTGTAGCTTCATGAAGTTTCTCCTAACATTTATGTCACTTACGTTGTGTTTCAGTGGGACAATAGTTCTGAGTGTTGTATCCATCCATAACATAATCTTCATAAAGATCTCTTATGCCTAATTTATTAAGGGTTTTAAATAGCATTCCAAGCACAAATCTATCGAAGGGAAGATGATCTTGCCCTCCATATCACACCATCACATCTGTTCATCTTGATGTAGGATGAAGGTGAAATTCAGCACAAACTCATCTAGATGATCGTATACCACCTTGCATTCTTGTGGGACTGATGGTTTGGTATCTTCGAGATTGGGAGAAGAAGAAGACATTTTTTAAAAAAAATAAAATTGTCAATCTGCTTTTATAATTTTATGTATAGTGGAAATGATATTGATCTTTAAGTTCATACAATGATACAATGGTATTCACTTAAACCTAAATAGCACACATTCCACAAACAAAGTCCCTAGCAATGGTGCTAATGATGAGCAGTGAGGTACCCCTACGCCCAACAATATGAATCACAAAGCATTCACACGTGATCTGATCGAATTCCATGAAATTTATCATTTCTAGTGCACTAGCCATTTAGGAAGTGAATCTAGCCTTAAGGTTAATCATTATCTTCCTAATTACACTTGTGACGTTCATTGGTATGGTTAAGTGTAACTAAGGCATTCGATTTTTATCATTTTTATATTTTATAGTTGGATGGTTAAATTGTAAATAATAAGAGTTTAATTAACTAATCTAAATTAACTAATTAACTAGAATTTAACTAATCCTAACATAAGTATATGTTCTCACTTTTCATACACATCTTGAACCCACATATCTGTTGTTAGGCATATCAAGTAATAACACTACTGGGATTAGCAAGTGAATACATGTTACACTCAAAGATGTCATACTTATGTGTGTAATCTATCTGACTTAATTACTTATCTAACATAGTAACTAGAAAATAATTAGTAATTAATTGAAAACATTTAATAAATAATTGGAACAGTAAATGCATAAATAAAATATCTATTCTATCCAAAGTGCTGCAAGGTTTATCAAAAAGCTCATATTTATTGCTGCACACAATGTCATGCTCAGGTACAATAATCCTCAAATAAAGATCTGTACACTCAATGACTCTTGCTAAGGGCACTATAGGGAAAAATTCTAACTTTCGAATGGAAAAAATGCAAGAGCTTTGTTACTACTAAAATCTACATTTTCATAAATGCAACTGATAAGCACATATTTATAGGTGATGGATAAACACTGCGTCAACGAGGCCTTGTGGATGTAGGGTAAGATTTTTCAAGGTAGCCAACAAATGATGACTCATCCATGATGTCAAACCATGCCAAAGAGTTCTTTTGATGATGAGATAAGGTTACAATGAGGTGATAAAGGTTAAAGTCTACCTTTGGTCATGAAGAAATGGTCACCAGGTTAATAATAAGTTCCAAATGTTGACATCATGATTATGGTTATGGTGGTGACATTTTCGATAATCAATATGGTCTTTACATTTCATGCTTCAAAGTGTTGATCATTCAGTAATGTTTTTGAGGAGTGAACACTCGACTTCAAGGTTTCTTGGGTTGTTAGGATTCTTCCTTTGCTTGTTTGGAGCCATTCATTTATCTTTTGGTCTTTATCTGCCTTTCAACTTCTTGGCAAACTGCTTCCCCATTTTTTCAAGGTGAAGCCTTCATTGGATTTCATTACCAAGGCTAGGTTTGATTTGGTTTTTCCATTGAATGAGATGTGTTACATTCAATGGACCTAATGGTGGAGCATGATAAAGAAAATGTTACATGATCATAATGCATTTGTGTCAAACATTGGTCATCATCACTGTTCATGGTAAGAAAGGTTATAATCAAGCTATGAGGTTAGGCTCAAGGAGTGGTAATAACAATGATGTGAAGTAAGCACTCTAGGAACGACAAGACAAGCTAACCAAATCTTATGCATCAAGGTCACATGGTAACTTACTACTATGACAAGTTGCACCTTTGCGATGACATTCTAAGCTTTATCCTACAAGCATAACTCCAAGAGAATAAGAAACCATGACAAAAAAACATGTTATTACAAGATAATGCATAGGGCCATACAAGGTAATCAATAGACAAGGTTATCATAGGTCACTATCATTATGAAAAGGAGATATCTATGCAATGTACATTAGATTTACAAAGCTTATAGTTCATTTATTGTGCAAAATAGAGAGATGGAGATATAGAAAGCATGTGTAGGCTCGCTTGTTATTGGATGTAAGGGTTGTAGATGTCAACTATTGGTTTGTACATGTAAAGAATACATTAGATGTAATAAGGTTTTAGATAGAAATTATTAACTAGATTGGCCAATTCATTCACATTCATGTTTTCTATTCTAAAAGTTTCATTCCTGTAGACCTTGGTGATTAAGAAAGGCCTCTTCCAGCTAGCTGAGAATTTTTATGCATGCTCACAAATGATCTTAAGAACTAGGTCCTCCTTCTTGATTGTTCATTTGTTTAGGTCATGGTGATGTTGTTACTTTTGCCTCTCTTGGTACCATTCGATGTGAGCAAGTGTTTGTACCCATTACTTCTCCATGAAATCCAAGTTAATGGTATGCAACTCCTTATTCTTCTTATCATTCATGAAGTCCAATAGGACCACTCTAAGTGGCAAAGCCTACAATTCAAGAGGCACAAGAGCTTCAGACTAGTAAACTGGGCTATATGGGGTTACATTAGTTGTGGTTCGATAGGTTATTCTATAAGCCCAAAGTGCATGGACAAGCTGCTCATGCCACTTACATTTTCTATTATTTAACTTCTTTTTAAGCAAGTTTATGATGGCCTTATTGCTAGCTTCAACTTGTCCATTGAATTGAGGGTAGTACAATGATGAAAAGAAATGCTTGATGCCTAGATCTTGACAACAGGTTTTTGTTTCTTAACTACTAAATTGTGGCCCATTATCAGTGACTATGATCATAGGTATGCCAAAACATGCTACTATGTTGTCAAATATAAATCTATAACCTTGTTGATATGTTTTTTTCCATAGGGAAATAGCTTCAACCCACTTTGTAAAGTATTCAGTTGTAGTAATGATGAAACTATGCCCTACAAAACACTTAGGCATTATAGGTTGAATAATGTCAAGTCCCCACTATTGAAACAACCAAGTTATCGAAGTAGTGTGTAACTTGGTGGCACATGTATCATATTGCTATGTCCTTAATAGGTATCACAAGTTTTAACCTTATTTAGGTAGTCCCTTTTCATATAGGTCCAATAATAGCCTAGTCATCTAATTTTAGCAGCCATGGCTCTAAGTCCTATATGTCACCCACACACATCATCATGAACTTGCTGAATGACTATGCAAGCTTTAGTTTTTCCCAAGCACACTAACATTACACCATTATAGGACCATTAACATAATGTATTATCATCCATGATGACATACTATTTTGATTTTTTACATACAACATTCTATTGAGAAGTAGTTAGGTCTTATGGAGATTCATCATGCATTAGGTAAAACTTGATATTTTCATGTCATTCCTTTTGAGGAGTGGTATTGACAGAGGCTATAGAGTCACCTTTAGTATTCTACATGATGGAAATAGTATAGTTCATGGTTAAGGAGGCTAATTTGCTAAACACATCAGGTGTCACACTTAGGGTTAGAGTTACAATGACATCAGCTAACGTGTTTTTAATTCAGGTTATGTATTGGATACCAATCTCTATAAATTGTTGCATTAGTTTCTTACCTATGTCATAATAAGGTTCCAAATATTTGGCTTTACATGTAAACCTCTGTTACTTAGTTAACCACAAGTTTTGAATCACCTTTAANGCCCTTAGGTACCCCCACTAATAATGTTGACATGTTCATTGAGGAATTCAAGGTTAATGGCTGCATGATCTTCTACTAAGGAAATGGTAAGTTGCGTGGCTATAGCTTGACCTTTTATTGAGTCTTGGGAGATGTAATGGAGATCAAATTCAACTATTATGGCTTTCCAATGGTCTATATGACTACTTTCATAGATATTGGTCATTATGGCTCTACGCATGTTATCCTTGCAAATTATGTTGACTTAAATCCTAAAGAGGTAGTGTCTCCACTTCTTTAATGAGATGACTAGGACTAGATAATACCTTTCCACTTCATTCAGGAATTCAAGGTCAATGGTTGCATGATCTTTTACTACGGAAATGGTAAGTTGTGTGGCTGTAGCTTGACCTTTCATTAAGTCTTGGGAGATGTAATGAAGATCAAATTCAACTATTATGGCTTTCCAATGGTCTATACAACTACTTTCATAGATATTGTTCATTATGGCTCCAAGCATGTTATCCTTGCAAATGATGTTGACTTAAATCCTAAACAAGTAGTGTCTCCACTTCTTTAATGAGAATACTAGAACTAGACAATACCTTTCCACTTCATTGTATCAGGTCTCATAGGTAATTAATGCATAGCTTAAGTAGTATACCAACAACTCTACTCCATCATCTTATTTCTAATAGAGTAGAGAGGCAATGAACGTGTAAAGAGGTTTATCCTTTTAAGGTGAATAGACTATGGATAGTTGTGCCAACTCCTACTTAAGGTTTTCAAAGACTTCTTAGCATTAAGTCATCCACTCATAATGACTTCCTTTCTTGAGCAAGTGTTGCATTGGTTGTAACGTATCTGTACCTCTTAATGAACTTACAAATAAATTGTAATCAACCTTGCAATCCTCAAAGCTCCTTAAGGTTAGTTGGTACTCCCAAGTTAGATATGACCTTAACCCTATCAAGATTAACACATATTCCTACTTCGGATACTCCAAATCTGAGCATCTTACTAGTTTTGACACCAAAGATACACTTCTTAGGATTAAGCCTAAGCTCATACTTGAGACATCATTTCAACTCAAGGTCAAGGCCATGTGCATGATCATGATTCATTTTGTATTTAATGGCTATAGTGTCCATGTATTCATTAAGTAATCCTAGCATATAATCATTAAAGATATACATCATGGCTTTTTGACAAATGGCATCTACATTCTTAAGACCAAACAACATCATGGTCTAACAAAAGGTTATCATAGAGATCACAAAGGTTGTAAAAAGTTGATGCTTCAAGTTAATCCTAACTTGGCTGTATCTTGAGAACCCATCCATGAAAGATAATAAGGCATGTCCAACTATAGTATTGATAAGTTGGTTAATACTAAGAAAAGAAAAATCATCTTTGATGATTTCCTTATTTAGGTCTCAGAAATCAATGCAAATACATGTACTCCATTTTTCCTAAAGACTACCACTACGTTGGACACCCATTTCGTGTAATTGACAACTTGAATGAAACCAACTTAATATATTTTTGTGATTTCATTCCAAATTTTCAAGGCTAAATATGGTCTAATCTTATGAACTTTTTACTTAACTAGCCTAATATTAGGATCAAGTATCATGTTATGTAATACTAAGTATGGATCAAGACCTAGCATATCTTCATATGACCAGGCAAAAGCCTTAATATTGTCTTGGAGGACCTTCGTGATCTCTTGAGCCTACTAAGGTTTCAATGAGGAACTTAGTTTTAGTGTTTTGTTCTTAGCACTATGTATTGTGATAGAAACCTCAACTAGAGAATCCTTGGTAATGTTTCCAACCTATAGGCTAAGGGTTTTAACTAGGTTAATAAGCCATTCAAGAGGTTTTTCTATCAAGGCTATGTGATCAACAAGGCTCTCAAGCTCAAGATCTAAATGATTAAGGTTGATTATCTATTCAACATCATCATCATAGCCTGCTAAGACCTAAAACTGCCAGCCTTATGACCTACTAAGGCCTAAAAATAGCACCGCCACGGCCCGCTAAGGTCTAAAACTAGCAATCTTGTGGCCTACCATGGCCTAAAACTAATAACGTGTATGGACCACCATGGCCTAAAACTAGCAACACGTACAGCCCACTAAGGCCTAAAATTAGCAGCACGCCAAGGCTCGCTAAAGCCTAATATTGACAAAACTATTTATAACCCAGTATAGCTAATTACAACTTGGTTTACATTTTAGTTGGCTATCCAATTTACCTATTACTTTACCAACTATTACATTATAACTACCTTTTTTAACCAATGTAGCCTTATGACACAAATAAAACATAAAATGCATAAGGTGCATAAAACTAAAAATACTAGAACATGTAAGAAAATTTAAAGTTTTAAAGATAATAATCAAAATTTCTATAACACATAGCNTTTAAAGTTTTAAAGATAATAATCAAAATTTCTATAACACATAGCCATGGTCACATAGTGTGACAAAAGTTCAAACAACATATAAAATGAATATAAGTCCAACAACCATAGCTACACTATGTAGGAATAAAATAAAAAATAATACTAGATCATCTCTCAATAACATCATCAACAACAAATAAAATAGCCAAAGGTATAATCAGTAGATAGTGCTAAGATGTAACTAGAAGGGTTTGAGGAGCACTTTTAACATCGTCACCACTAGGGAGACCATTGTCACCTGGTACCTATAACACAATAACATAAGTTTAATTAGTAATCAACATAATATGAAACCAAATCAAAAACTAACCTTAACTAAGATATGCTAAAATAAAAGAAATAAAATAAAACAATAAGCAAACCTAGGAGGGCTTAGGTACAACATCCTCTGCAAGGAAACTCTAAAGACCAACCTCTAGACAATGGAGGATTTGGTCCTTAGTCATGTGGGCCTAATCCACCTCCCCAAGATTAACGCCAATTAGGATGTTGCTCTTGTTAATCTTAGTCTAGGTTGATGGCTTCTGCAAAAATGTAATGGTGGTCACATCCCCAAAAGTAATAGAGACCTAAGGAGTTGCAGAATTAGCCACCACCAAAGAGATTTCAAATAGTTTGAAGACACCCTATGCTTGGATCCCCTTCATGAATAGCTCTAACTTGTGTCATTCTATTGACTCCTCTTGCAACTAATTAAGATAGCTCTCGCACTCTACCTTGTACTTTTTCTTATGGCTTTTTTGTGCCTAACCCAACTCTAGGACCCAAACACAATAATCTCTTCACTCCCTTGCCTTGCGAGCTAGTAAGTCCATTTGCAACTTTTTCTTTGTGACGTCCCTAGTAAGGGCAACCTTGTCATGGATGGAATTCCAATACTGTGCCCATGTTATCTCCTTGGTTTTCATGGGATCCCTGTTAGCCACTTAGGTTACCACAAATCCCTTATAATCCTAGAGATCTTTAATTACCTTAGCCTATCTCTTAGTCTCTCTTTCCAATGCCACAACTTGTTCTCATAGGAACCTGTTTGAACGTTAGCACT
Organism: Gnetum montanum; assembly: GCA_015680685.1. Lineage (NCBI taxonomy): Eukaryota > Viridiplantae > Streptophyta > Gnetopsida > Gnetales > Gnetaceae > Gnetum > Gnetum montanum. Next base: position 760,944 of record MNCI01037820.1, read on the forward strand.
CGAAAAAACTTTTAGCACATGAAAGTGCATATTCAGTGGCACTTTCATATAACTTTCATGAAACATTTTCCAATCCAGGTGATAGGCTAGGCGATGCATTTATCTCCATGGAATAGTTGGAACCTCATCCAACCTTAGAAACTGTAAGTAATATAACAACAAAACATGCATATAAAAATAATAAATAAGAATAACCAAAAAAAATTCTAAACCACTAAGACCACATAACTCCAACATTGTTACTACAATAATACCATTGGTGGATGAGGCTAATGTTGTTTGAAAAGTCTATTTACCATTTATGGTATCCAACATGGTTTTGGTGGCCTTGGAGGTATTAAAACTTACCATAAATGGAAACTATAATGGAGGTAAAGGCTTGCTACACCTACACATGATTCTAATCTATCAGTAATCATGGTAAAAATTTGTAGCCAAAAATCAGCATCCATGTGACCTATAAAAGTCCATCTTAAACACCTTGAATAGGTTCTACTACTTATGAATTCTTGAACTTATAAAAAAGCTTTTGGCAATTCTTAAGCACAAGAACCTTTGGCAATTTTGAGCATTCTACAACCTTTGACCACTTGGCAAGACTTTTGGAACAAAATGTAACTACCTAGGGACAAAGACTCTCAACATAGTATCCTCTTTTGCAACAAAAGTTGAGCATATACCGTACCCCTTGGTGACCAACACTAAAAATCTAGGCTAGAAACTTGTAAAGAGTTTTGGTGTTGGGAGTTGGAAAGTACTTGGATTGTGGAGTTAACTATAGTGTAAACTACCAGCTTCAACAGGCTTCAAACTCCATTAGAGCAAACTCCTCATGTATTCAGGCATCATTTGTACACATTTCAAACTCTTCATTTTTAATATTTTCATTGTAATAAAGTTTACAGTTTATTTATTGTGCAAATTATCATGATTTTATTTTGTGCATTCATTTTTAAATTGGATTTGTATCATTTTTACCATTTGTTTATCCCCATTTACACTCTTCAAGTCCCTAGATGATCAACAAGACTATCCTATGCACCTTAGATCCTCTTTCTTGGAGGCCCTTGGGATCCAAGGTTAAAACCATTTCACACTTGGAATTTTTGATTTTCTAGTGATCAAATTTTTCAAGTGCAACAGCCATGACCTTCAACACTAACAAGGACCTATTGTAGGTCCAAAAAGAAAACTTAGATCTCACTAAAGATAATCACTACTTGCATAATGCTAAGCAACAAAAGAACTAAATTGTTAAAATAATATGCCAACAATAGGAGCAACTCGCCAAGGTGAACTTCAATCTAATAAGATTAGTAGTAGAGAACTGTAATCTCTCAATAGAGGAATTCCATGCACTTCATCAAAAGATAGCCATTGAGGTAGTCACTTGGAAGAATGAAGCCTTGAAATTTGAATAGATGAAAAATCATTACAAGGACTAGGTCAAATTCCTCAAAGAGATCAATGAAAAGGAGATTCCATTAGCAAAGGCAAAGATGAATGAGGCCCTTCAACAACTCCAACAAAGAGGCAACATTTAACAGCCCATATTTGATGGACTAAACAAGTACAACAGAGTTGAGATCCACCTTAAGAAGTTACAAATCAAGAAAATAGCAGAGTACATGGAACTCACCAACCTCCAATATGCAAACTTGGCAATGCTAACAATGGGAAGGCTACAATTAGAAGTAGAAAAGGAGGTGGCTAGTTCCTACCTCCTCTATGAGGTGGAATTCAAGCTCCATAAAGAAACAAAGAAAAAGTTGGAGACAATCGTTGTGGAGCTTAAAGCTCTCAAAAGCATATTCGCAGACTAATGATTTGTTGTTGAGAACCTAGCCAATAGGATGAATGACTATTAGGCATAGCAGAACCTTATAAGGATGTTCAACAGCAAACGTAAAACCTTCATAGCTTGCTTTGTCAACAAGGAGGAACTATTTCCTTCCATGTCATGCCCATGGGACATACCTACACTGACCCACATTAGTGAAGCCATGTGAACCATATATGATCCATAGAGCAAAGAGGAGAAAATAAAGGTACTTCTAGATGCTTGTAAGTTTCTAGTAGAAGCAATGGTGACAGTAGGCCAACCTCAACCTCCACCAACTCCAAGAAAAGATGGGGGATCATCTAAGCTACAAGAGCCTCCACCTCTAGGCACTATTTGAAACTTCATCATGTCTTTGATAATATTTTAAACACCTATTGCAATTTTTGTAATGTGTTCAATCTTTTTGTAATGCAAACTCATTTTTTGTACTAATGTACAATCTGGCACTTAAAGTTAGTAGTCTATCTATTTGTCTTTCTATTAATAAATTTCATACCTTCCAATTTTGTAAGAAACTCGATCTTAATTTTGTTTACTCAAGGATGAGTTTTTAGTCAGTCATGAGGTATGATGAATATCAATAAGATTGGTTGCATTGATACATCCCCATCAATGTAGCCTAATCAGTGTATCCTTGTCAACGTATGCTAAGATGTATTGATGTGGATATGTCAACCCTGATGTAATCATTACCTATATAAAATGCAGGTATCCCTCATGTTTATGACATATTTTGGTCATAGCTTAGCTAAACTCTTGTAGTTTCATTTCTCTAGAGTTAGAATATTTTCCTCTAAGTGCTCACAATGTGGATCTAAGAGATTGTACAGAGTTTTATTCGAGTGCCCATGTACCTAAATGCATTGGCATGAACAGTAATAAAATCAATATTTCATATATCCATTGCAACAATTATATTAGCTTAACTTTACTTTTCTACACTTTACTTTGATTAATCCAATCAATCATAAACATGTAAATACGACTACTTCAAGCATAACTCATTAATGCTTGGTAATCCTAGCAATGGATATTTGATGTGCCTAGTAATAGCCACTTAGTAATCCAGTAGCATCAATACTAATTCAAGATGTGTACGGCAAGTGGAAATAGTTACTCTAGTTAGGATAAGTTAGTCAATAGATTAGTTAATTAATTAGACAATTAATTATTCAACCTTCACTCAATTATCTAGCCATTAGGAGAAAAGTACAAAAATACTTATGAAAATAGATATCATGTGCCTTAACCCATACCTAACCATATGTACCGACTAGACACAAGTATGAGTTAAGAAGATAATGGCCTTGCAACCCCATGATTCACTGTAAGGAATATTGACCACTTAGGTAACTCAGTCCAAGGAATTTAACCAAATCGCTAGAGAATGGTTGTGATTCGTATTATTAGGCATAGGGAATACCCACCGCTCATCAATAATACAATTATTCTTTTCTTTTTTATGTTCTACCACTCTAGATAGAGCCATTATAAACAAAGGTGATGAGTGGTGAGGTACCCCTACACTCAACCATAAGAAATGAGTGTGGCACGCATGGTCCAGTCGAACTTTGCAGACTAAATGCCTATGCGCTTCATGGAACAGTTAAGGTTAATCATTCGTTGTCTTCCCAAACTTACTTGTAGTTGTCATGGTGTATGGTTAAGTAAGTCCGAGGTATATGATTTTTATAGCTTTTATGTTTTTCTCCTATGCTATGAGTTCAAGGGTTGAGAAACTAACTAACTCTAACTAAGGAACTAAGTCTAAATTAACTAGCGTTAGCATCCGTTCCCACTTACCGTACACACCTTGAACTAATGCAACCGTGGCTACCAAACGCTAATTGTCACTGGGATTACCATGCATAACGCATGTGCTCGAAGTGGTCGTACTGAGGCACTTAACTAAGAGGAAAGGGTTGAGAGAATCTAACTAGCCTAAGTGTGATGAGCAATCGATTCCTTAACTAACCGTACAAATCGAGGTGTATGACTACCGCTAGGATTACCAAGCGTAGATCCTAGATACGCCACTGGGTTACCAAGTAGTCACACTAGATGCTCGTAATCAAGTTGTACTCATTCCATAATGCGATGAGCATCTGTTCCTCAACTATCTGTACACATCCTTAGATGCTCATAGTTAAGTCGTACTCATACCACATTCTAAGAGTTTGATGGTGAGAGAGAAAATAATAAATAACATTAAAATAAAATCTTATTCCATGCACTACAAGGTTTATCCAATCAAGTTCGTCTTTATTGCCATACACAACTTGTTTTCAAGTACAATGTTGCTCAAATAAAGATTTTTTCACTCTAGGACTCCTACTGCGGGCACATGGAAAAATATTCTATCTCTAGAGTGATCAAACTGCTAGAGTTTTTCTACTTCTAGACTAGAATGGGAAATAAGGGGAGTGTCGCCTCTTATTTATAGATTTGGCGATGGACCATGATATCGCGTATGCGATATCGCAGAGGACAATGCAATATCACATATGCAATATCGCATGGGATGCAATATCGCAACGGCTGCGATATCATGTACATGATATCGCAACCTATGTGATATCACGTCTCATCATACCCCCATGACTGAATGAAAACTCATCCTCGAGTTCCATACAATAATATCGGGAAGGTATAGAATTATTGAGGAGAATGGAACTAATGGAATGACATGTGAACGGATCATCATTACAAGACTTGACAAAACTGGTGTTCATGACAACAAGGGTGAACACCTTATTACAATGACATTAGGCCTTAGTTGGCATCTAAGAAAGAGAGAGAGAGAAAGAAGTGTTGCTGCTGCCAACGCCAAGATTACATCTTTGTTGTCCTTCCATAAGTGCGCCATCGATCTTGCTCCTTGCATAGCTATTGTAGCACTGCTCCATTCCAAGTGTTTGCCCCAGATCCAATTCGTTGTTTGTACGATCATCATCTGCACACACAACACAATCTTATATTAGCAAGGGTAAATGAATCATCATGTAATTGATACCTTGCTTCAATGTAAGTCCATTGGCTAGGTTGTGGTATGGCTGATTTGTATTGGGAGATATCTTAATGATGACTACCTGAAGGTGTAGGGGTTAGGAAGAAAACAAAAAATTTTGGGGTTAGAAGAAAATCGAAAAAATCAGGCCCCGTACCCCCATGACTAATTACGAACCTCCAGTAGCGTTAGAATGGAGAAAGAAAAGGAGAAAGATAGATAGATAAAAAGGGACAACTATAGCATCGATGAAATGGATGTCAATATGGTAATGAACAAAATAATAACTTGCAAAATGTTAGGGAAAATAAGTTAACTGATGCACCAAATAGGGATGTCAATGGGTCCTTCCCAAACCAGGCTCATGCCCTTAATGCCCTGACAAACCCACATTCAAAGAGTCTGCAGGCTCTGGGAATGTCATTTCGAACAAGAGTTAAAGTCTTAACCACAAGCGTTTACCAAAAGAAAACAATGCATTAACCAAAATATGTACACTAATGATACAACCGACAATGAGGTGAGTAATGGAAAGAAGAATAGAGAGAAGAAAATGGAATGGAATCCCAAGGACAATGTGGTGTACAACCCCTTGTGTGTTTCATGATTAATGGGACTTAGAAAATCTCATTCCAACTCTGGCCTCAAACCAACCACATCCAGTGACTTCACATCAATATAGTTGGCCGAACCATCCTCTTGAATAACATGAATTCATCTCCAAAGAGTCACCACCATTCCGATGAAACAAGTGAGGAGAGAATGGGAAGCGAGAAGGGCCTTAGTTAGAGGGAACACTTTTGGTTCCATAACCAGTGCTTGTAGCCCAAGTTTATTTCGTCTAAGGGGTGTGCTTTGAATTCTCACTTTCTTTGTTTTCTTTTCTTTTCTTTTCTTTTTCTTTTTTCTTTTTTCTTTTTGTTTTGTTTTGTGTTTTTATGCGTGAGAACCACACCATGCAAAGACTTGATTATTTTTATTGTCTCAACTTCTGATAATTGGGTAATATTGGAATGGCAAGAAAACTCAAGAAGAAAACATCCAAGCACCCAAGAGAACGGCCAACACAAATGCATCAAGTTCCCTTGAAGTCACACCCTTTTCAAGCCTTGAGTCCTTTCTTAGTTTGAGAAATGCCCAGTCACCGATTCGTTAGGGTTCTTATTATGAAGGGGACTTGTACATTTCCAAGCCAAGAGAGACCATA
>MNCI01037820.1:770571-806311 GCA_015680685.1 Gnetum montanum
GTATGGTTAAGTAAGTCCGAGGTATATGATTTTTATAGCTTTTATGTTTTTCTCCTATGCGATGAGGTGAAGGGTTGAGAAACTAACTAACTCTAACTAATGAACTAAGTCTAAATTAACTAGCGTCATCATCCGTTCCCACTTACCGTACACACCTTGAACCGATGCAACCGTGGCTACCAAACGCTAATCGTCACTGGGATTACCACGCGTAACACACGTGCTCGAAGTGATTGTACTGAGGCACTTAACTAGGAGGAAAGGGTTGAGAGAATTTAACTAGCCTAAGTGCGATGAGCAGCCGATTCCTTGACTAACCGTACACATCGGGGTGTACGACTACCGTTGGGATTACCAAGCGTAGATCTTGGATATGCCACTAGGTTACCAAGTAGTCACACTAGATGCCCATAATCAAGTCGTACTCATTCCACAATGCGATGAGCATCCATTCCTCAACTATCCGTACACATCCTTAGATGCTCATAGTTAAGTCGTACTCATACCGCATTCTAAGAGTTTCAGGGTAAGAGAGAAAACAATAAATAACATTAAAATAAAATCCTATTCCATGCACTACAAGGTTTATCCAATCAAGTTCGTCTTTATTTCCCTACACAACTTGTGTTCAGGTATAATGTTGCTTGAATAAAGATCCGTTCACTCTAGGACTCCTATTGCGGGCACATGGAAAAATATTCTATCTCTGAAGTGATCAAACTGCTAGAGTTTCCCTACTTCTAGACCAGGATGGGAAATAAGAGAAGTGCCACCTCTTATTTATCGATTTGGCAGCGGACTGCGATATCGCAGGGGACGACGCGATATCGCAGGGGACGACGCGATATCGCGGCCTATGCAATATCGCGTCTCATCAAAAGGTAATTTATTTTGACATGTTATTTTAGATAATAGGTACTATCATTTGAAGGGATGGGAATGTGCTTGTTTCTCAAGTCACAAGACCTAGGTTTTAGCGTGAGTGTAGCCACTCGATAGAGGTTAGAATTTCACTCATCCACTAATCCTCCCAAGAGTTTGCCTTGGTGGGATGAATATTGAGCCTCTAGGTGATGACCCTATGATCCTATGCTATCATAGATGATGCTACTTTTATAGGTGATTTATTTGGATATGCTATTTTAAATAATTCTACTTTTGTTTAATTGATTAAGACTAACTTTCCTAATCTAGCACTACCTTGTACTTTCATTATTAATTATTTTTTCTACTTTCAACATAATGATATTTAATAAGGTCTAAAACCTTTTGTCTTGTATAATCTAATGTTTCTTGGTATTTTATACATGTTTTTTTCTCATAATATCGTTATTTGAATTTTTAAAGAATTTCAAAAGTTTAATGTTTTTTGAATTTCATTATCATTTATTTATTTTTAGAATGGTTTGTGTGAGCATAATGGGATTCAAACTCATGACCACCCACATAAATAACAAGAGGCCCTACCCCTAGGTAATGAGATGCCCATAGCAAATATCTAAATCTTTTTATTATAACATATCTATGTCTTTGTAACAAAAACCTTGTAAGTATGGGAAACATGACAAAAGTTCATATTGACTTTGAATGTTATCTAGATTTTTAAAGTAGCCAATATCATCAATTTACAAGTTTATGATTTATTTATACTTTATCACCTTTTAGCTTCTCTTTTCCAAACGTTTAAATAGGTACATTCATACAATATTCTTAGTTATAGTTAAAAATTTCCTTATTCATAAATTCTATATATTAGAAATATAATTTCATTGCAAAGTTTATATGGGGTTTAAGACAAATTTTAACAATTCATATACTTTAAGATAAAATGGGATTACAAAAATGTAAACACACTATACTATGATATGACAAAATAAAATAGATTTGGTTAATGTAAATGTTGAAAGATGCAACCTCTAACTAATTTTTCCTTAAAAAGTTGTGTGCTTATGGTAAAATAGAGCAAGACTCCTAAGCAAAGACGTTACTATTGCATTAAAAGTTATGCCTAGGTCACCTTAATAGTCTTGCTTACCCGGATCAAACTGGGAAATCTGGCCAAAAACTAGTAAGATTGGTATAGTATTTGAAGTGCTCAGTCCAGGAAATTTCAAATTTTAAACTCCGAAGTGCTAGATTCAACATTCAAAAGTTTGAAAAGTCAAAATGGCGACAGATTATCTTTGCTTTTATAGGAAGGATATTATGGACTTTTGTTGTTTCGTCTGGTCGACGCATGAAGGGAATTTCGTCACAATGCAGTGTTATAGACGAGGATACCTATCAGGGATAGGTCATACTGGCCTTTGATTTTCTTTATTATGTAATTACTTTGCAGGGACGGTTTCCATAACAGTATTTTACTTCCTTACTTTGACCATTCAAGCTACAATGACAAATACGACTTTTCAAAAAATAAAAAAGAACAAGGCGCGAAAGTCTATATCATGCCTACGTACTCTAAAATCTTAATCATATTTCACCTAAGTAATGAAAAAATTTGTCAGAGAAGCGTATCCAGAGCGTATCCAGAGGTAATGGTGTATGTTACTGAAAAGTATTTTAGAATAGATGCCCAAATATTTTCCAGAGAAACATTATTTTAGAGCAAGAATCTGTTTCCGTTGCCTATGATTAATGAGTGCATCCAATGATGTAATCTAAATTCACAGGTATGAAGGAAGCACATTCCCTTTCTATATATTCTATGAAAAATGCTTTTGGTTACTTAGCCTGGTATCAAGGGTTTTGAATTTCATGATATTGTCTGAAATTTAGAGTAAGGTACTCTTATTCCAAGTGTGAAAGGATTTTGTCAACATTTTATGAATAGTAAAATTATGTACCAATGAAAATGATAAGTAGTTTCATAAATTTTATAAATGGTAAAATTTGTGTATAAGCTAACAAATGAACCTCTCTGATTAAAACTTTAATGTACAAATTCATTCAAAAGACAAAAACCAAATTAATTTGATCAAATCTAGTAACACATCCATCAACCTAAAGTAAATATCATACTCTACAAAATGCCTACTGGTATGCTACTTTCATGACTCGTATCATATCTAAACGGATTGTGTTTTCTTCTCCAGCAATGGACACACCCATCGATCTTCAAACCTTCCATGTCTTAATTTGATGATATTTTGGATGTCATGATGGTTGCACTTACACATTACAGAAAAAAACTTGGCCTTTCAATTTCAATAAAAATAATTCATGCATTTGATTTATGAAACATGAAATGAAATTCTCCATCAATCAATGACAAAGTACATTTTTATCATCCACAACGCGTAGTTCAAAATGTAAGAAAATGCCCCTACAATCCTACACTGAACTTGTGCATTCATCTTTTGATTTTCATATATTACATTAGTCTTCATGATCCATCAAAGTTTGAAAGATTCATCTTTTGATTTTCATATATTACACTAGTCTTCATGATCCATCAAAGTTTGAAAGAAATGTGAATTCCCAAATTGCAAAGAAGCCTTGTACTTTGAACGAAGTTATAGAAAATCTCTATCTGAACTTAGCCTATTGGACTCAATGATCTTAGTATGATGCTATCGAGGGAGTGTTAAAGTTGACTCTGGATCATACCTTGTCCTTGTTGTGGCAGTGTGACTACCGTTATCAATATTGAAATGAGAGTCGCTGTTAAAATTCACAAATGCGGGCATGGTTGGATTTGCTAAACTAAGTGAGGCATTGGAAAGCATAGACAATACTTTTGACATTGGCGGTCGTAAGTCTGCATTTGCTTGTATGCATAGAAGTCCAACATGCATGCACCTCATTACTTGTTCTTGAACACAGTTCAATCTAATGCTTTCATCAACTATATCAAAAATATTGCCCTCTTGATATAATGTCCACATCTGACAACCAAAAAAAGGTATTTTCTGTGAGTGGCTCTGTTTTCTAAAGTTTGAATTAAAAGTTAACACTAATAGTGTTTTATGCAGCTTTTAGTTCTGAGAATTTGAGTTTACCTCTACTAGCATACTTTTTCCATTGAATGAGTCAAAGTCATTGTTCCTTCTTCCGCATATTATTTCCATCACAAGAACACCAAAACTGTAGACATCTGCCTTAATGGATAGATGCCCTTGCATTGCATATTCTGGCGCCATGTATCCACTGATACAAAAAATCCCCGTGTCATTTTATAATAAGGTATTAAAATTGAATTATTATCATTTTATCTGGTATTAGCCGGAAGCTCTGAATTATTTATTTTCTATTGAATCATTGTTTTGATCGAAAGTAGTTACCAGGTACCGGCAACTCGGGTCAGAATCCGAGATTCAGTGTCAGAGAATAGCTTTGCTAAACCAAAATCTGCAATCTTAGGTTCGAATTTATCGTCCAGTAAAATGTTTGCTGCTTTGATATCTCGATGAATAATTTTGATCTTGGAGTCTTCGTGTAAGTATAGCAGTCCTTTAGCAACTCCTTCAATTACATTGACACGTTGTTTCCAGTCAAGATGTTTTTTCTTCTCGGAATCTCTTAGAGAAACAAGAGGAGGATTTCTTAAAATGAAAACTTCAGGAACAGTGTGCCCAATAACGTAAACAAGAAGCATATAAACACAAGAAAACACTTGATGAAAACGCACCAAAAAGGAATTTGTCAAGGCTACTGTTAGAGAGATACTCGTAAACAAGAATCCTTTGAGAACCTTCAACGCAGCATCCTAAAAGTTTCACAAGGTTTCTGTGCTGAACATTCATCAGAAGCTTGATTTCATTCATAAATTCCAGTTTGGCTTGCGAGGATATGAAGAAATGTTTTTTAACTGCTATATTTTCTCCGTTTAGGAGAATTCCCTGTAAAATGGCAACCGAAATTATTTTTAAATGCATTTAGCAATGCATTGATCTCGCTTTAAAAGAAAAAGAAAACAAAAGAGATGCATTTTGGTGCCCATAAACAGAAAAGAGCTAAAGAGAGATGACCTTATAAACTGTACCAAATCCTCCCTGCCCAAGTTTTTGATCATCGTGGAAATTGTTTGTGGCAATTTTTAGAGCTTCTGCACTAAAAAGTATACGACCGTCCTGGTCTGGAAGATCATCCTCCTCTTCAGGTGGGCTTGAAATCCCTGTTTTCATGGATAATAGGTGTAAAATTGTAATGCAACCGTCAATAATCCCTTCAGTGAATTGAATTGGCTGTTTTTGCAGCAACTGCGTTAAAGTGTAAAGCAATTTTGCATTATTTTATTTAACTTCCAGCTTACATCTTTGCTTTTGCAGTTTTGGATAAATCATTACATTTGTTTTCTAAAATTTAAGGGAGATTAATTATACCACAAAATTAAATTAAAATTAAGTAAGAGTAAAATTTCAGTAAAATAAAACAAAAGTGAAATTTCTACAAGAAATAGTAAAATTGCTATTAAAAACAACAATTCAATTGATTAAAGAAGCAAGTCCGGTATTTGGTTCAAGCCAAGATATGAAAAGAGCGGGCCAAAAGACAGAACCAATACCAATACATACATATTTGACGGGGTTGTTCTTTAGACCTCGCTTTCCTTCTCCGCCGCTGAAGAAGAAGGAATACTCCCGAGAAGATAAGCAGCACGACAAAGCCCCCTACGCCGCCTCCTACGATTGCCGCTGTATTGGTGCTCGTTTTATTATGATATGCAGCTGCAACACGTGTCATAATTTTTTAGCCCATTACTGTACTTTGTCCGTTGGCTTCAATTCAATTGCCCCGGGGTAACACTAAAACGAATGTTGGATTGTTGGATCATGAAATTAATGCAATGTAAAGAGTTCCTCTAGAAATGCTCCTAACAGACGGCAATGGCAAAGCAGGAGACTGCGGAAGGCTTACCTGGTGCAGGAGCAGTAGAATCATCAATTGCAGGGGCGCCAAAAAACGAGCTGACTTCAAATTCACCAACGCAATTTTCGCCAATAGACCTGCCTCCTATCTTGTGTTTTGCGAAGGTCAGTAAATACGAAAGCTGGTCCTTCAAGCACAGGTTGCAGTCATATGTGGAAAGGTACCTCCAGCACTGCACCAGACCGTAAATGGTGACGATACCGTCTTCGGCTGAACCGCTGGCGTATCTGGTCCGCGGATCTGAGCCGGCCTTTGCAATAAGATTCCGGAGCAGCTTCTGCTTCGTGTCGTCGAATCTCTCAGGATCTGACGCGTTGGCGATGTTCTGCAACGATTCGAATCTCTCAAGAACTGACTCAAGATCTGACGCGTTGCCGATGTTGTAGAACGACATGAAATTGCTGCCTTCTTGACGCGAGCCAACGTAATCATAAATTTCATAGCGCATAAAGCAATTTGAATACCAAATGGTGGCTCCCAAACTACGACTGCAATTCGTTTCAAGCACCTGTTTAGCACCCTGCGAACTGTTGAAGCATAGATCCGCAGTCTGGTCTCCTCTGCATTGGAGGAGACCGTAAACTGTGCTATCATTTCCTTGGCCAACAACAGAGGTATTGAATGCTGCAGGTTGCCTTGATGCCTTCACCAGATTATCCAGCACAGTCTTAATGTTTTTAGCCACTGCTGTGCCCTCTGTGTAATTGGTTTGATTGCATTGTAACGGGATGATGCTGCAAGTAGTCCAGCGGCAGCAGAATAAGAAAAGGATTACCAAAACAGAAAGGATGATGAAGCAGCAACGGCCATTACAGGGATTCGCCATGGTATTTCCGAAATGAACTTCCGGGGATTCGCGAACTGTTCGCCAGGAGCGCGTACAAGTGCATCAAATTTACAATGGTTGCGTATTTTATTTGTATACATGCATTGAAACGGTCGCATTGCCTTGCCTCGTATTATCCATTGCCATTGTCACCTGCTTTTCTTCTATTTAGCCGTTTGTGTTGAATTGGGTTTAGCCATTTATGTTGAACTGGTTTTTGCCTTCTTCTGAATATATGCTAAAAAACAAAACAGGGTCGGCAGTCATGAACATGATGACGGATCCATGCTTGTTCAACTTTTTTTCAAAATCTGTTTGCTCATGATGCTTTGTTTTTACTTTCCTCTTCCATCATGACTGGTGCAAATTCTCTGCATTCGAAAGGTTTTCTATCATTGTAGGTGAGGTGAGTTTAGTTTAGTTAAGTTGTGTCTTCTTATAATGTGGTCGTCTTAGACCCTGTGAGCCCTACTCAAAGGTTGTCATTGAATAAAACTATTAGCATTTGTTATAAATTTCGTTGAGGACTAAGGCTTAATTTCATTTCTGAAAAGATTGGATTGAGTAACAAAAGGGTTTGGATGCCCTCCGTACCTCTGCAAATTTTCTTGCTTCAGGTTAGTGGTGATATTGCAATCTTGTGCAATCTTGTGCAATTAGGAGATAGATGCCCTCCATACCTTTGCTTCAGTTTCGTGGTGATATTGCAATCTTCTATGCAATTTTTAAGTATTAACAATATTTTGAATTTACATTGTACTTGTTCTATATTTTAGAATGTTTTTAAGACATATGAGATTTAATTTTTTTTAAAAAAAACCTAATATATTTAAATTTTCTCTGTCACGTCCTGAACCCATCCCACTTTTTCTTGAAATACACGTTCAGAATCACCATCCCTCCATTCCTAACCTCAGAGTCTTTTAATACATAGGATCAGACAAAACTCGTCACGTGACATAGAATTGAGGCAGGTCATGGTGTGACATGGAGCCACGGAACTGTCTCTACTCGTACATCACATCAGCTGCTGCTGCATCTTGGATAGCGATCACGTATAGTTGGGTCCCACACCGGCACGCATAATTGACTTCAGTGTATTCACGTTTTCACTTTCAACTGCCATCAATGGTGCAACGATTCCAATTCTCACCACACGCCATTGGAAATCGGCTCCATCTGTTGCGTTCTTTAAACCTTGGCTTGGACCCTTGGGCACGTCAACTCTATGCATTATTGCATAGTTGAGATTTGCTTTGGCTGGTAAACGGAGGAGCGTTACCTTCAAAAGGCTTTTCAATGGTAAAAGCTCGTACCGCTCCGTTTNTAATGGCAAAGTGATTAACAATGAGCAATCTTAACATCCAACTATATAGATCACGATCATATGCAAGTGACTTAATAGTAATCCATGGATTAGACTAACATGACAACTAGATAGCTAAGCCTTTAATTGCAAGTCAATGTCCTCTCAATTACACTCTATAGCTTTAATGTCTATGGTTAAGTGTAATTGAGGCAAATGAGGCAAATGATGCCTATGTCATAATAAAATATTTACCCATCACTTGGAGCTACCAAGTAAAGAGTCTTACTACTAGCCTAACAAGTGAATCTAAATTTTTTCAGTAAATCTAATTTTTCTTGCTTCAATTTTTCTCCAAAAAAATTCTTTTCTTTAGAGTTCCCCTATGGAGGATTCTATATTACTCTTATCTTCTTCAATTAATGTTGAAATTTTTGCTTCTTTTATCAATGGAGAAATTTCTGTTAATTCTTAAAATGCATATTTACAAGCTTGTAAAAAACATTATGCCACCTTCTTCTAATGATGTTGATGCAACTAAGACATCCAATTTTGTTCTTCCTAATGATGTATATGTATCATTATCTACCAATATTTCATTTCAACGTGTTTATTCAAATTCTAGGTTACCTACCTTATAATTGAAATTTTGTTTCACCATTAAATGATATGATGAAAAAATATGACATTCAAACCCTTCATGATAGGTACTATTCTCATTATTTTCTACTCAATGAGCTAGGCAATGCTTCAATGGTGTAGTGTACCCTAGATATAGGGTATTTTATACATAAGCATGTTGTATTAATTATTCATAAGTGGGCTACCAATTTTGATATCCAATCTAAACAATATGCAAAAGTTCCATATCGTGTTGAATTATATAATCCTCCATATATTTTTTAGAAAGCTAAGTAGGAAAGTGTTAGTCTTCTCGGTCCCATTAAGCATAGAAAGTTTTGTTTTTACAACTTTTGGTTTTCATAAACGTTTTCTTATTGTTGAAATCAACATTTTCAATTGTAAAAATGAAATGGTATTCCAATTAGGAGGAAAGACTTATATTTAGATAATTACATATTACAATCCTTACAACTTTTGCCATTGTGAAGGACATTTGTTTAATGATTGTCTTTTTTAGCTCAAAAAAAAGAGTATGGAGAGAAGAAAAAATGTGTTAAAGTTCAAAATAGGAAGAAATAAATATGAAGTTGAAGATATGAAAAGTCAAGTTAATGTCAACAATAAGAATGATCAAATGATAATAAAGAATCCAAAGAAGATAAAAGCTACTAAGCATAATTTTACTAGAGAAAGTATTAAATGGCCTGGATAGATAGCTTGAAGGCACATGGAATTGGGATTGGTCTACAAACTTAATTTGAAGCTAGATGGAAAGTTACATTCAGAAAATTGGAAAGAACATTTGGGTTAAAACAAAAGTGATGAGTCACGATATCAGGGCCGCGATATTGCATTCACAATATCAGGTACGCGATATCGGACATTCGATATCGGGGCTTGTCTTGTCGCATATAAAGAAGAGGCGGGCACACTTGGTTTGGCAATAGTTAGTGAATTAGTCTTAGTCCCTTACCCAAACTCTTGCCTCTTTCACTTCTTAGAGTTAGAATTATTTCTAAGTGCCCGCAGTAGGAGTTATAAAGCAAACGAATCCTTATTTGAGCATTGTGTACCTGAGCACACCTTGTGGCTGGAAATAAAAACAAACTTTGTGATAAACCTTGCAGCATTCAAAATAGCTTATTTAATGTTATTTACAGTTATTTAATGCTTTCCTTAGTTAATTAATGTTCTCTCTCTCACCTTGTTAACTCTCCCAAGTAAGCACACTCAGTATGATCACTTCGAGCATGCGTGGAACACTTGGTAACTGATGAGACGCGGTTTACACTAGGCCGCGATATCGCGTCTTCTCCTGCGATATCGCGTCGCGCCGCCATTTCTATAAATAAGAGGCGGCACTCCCTTCATTTCCCAATCCTGGCTAGTGTAGCGAAGCTTTGGCAGNATGTAGCACTAAGACATAAAACATTAGAAAATATATCAAAATCATATACCTCAAGTTCCCTTAACCATACAATCGTGCTATACAAGTAAGCTTGGGAAGACAACGATTGACTAACTCGCTCGGGTTCTGTAAAGGTGCATAAGCACCTAATCCTTAGAATTTGATTGGATCATGCATGTACGCTCGTATTCATCTGGTTGAGCATAGGGATACCTCGCCACTCATCATTGGTGCCATTGCTGCAGACTTTGTTGTTTGTGCACTAGCTAGACCTTAGGAAATTCTCACATCGTTGGAACGAACCCTTAGGGTTAGTTATCTTACAATTAGTGAAATGAATGAAAAGTATTGCACATTGGATAGACAATTATGTCTCCTTCTTCTTATGAGAGTGTTTCACTGCCTAGGTTCGATGGAGGGAACAATCAAAGGTGTAGTACACATGATAATCTGCCAGTCCCTCAATTATTTCATGTGGTATACATTCATCTCGATGAGTATATACCAAACTTTACCTTTATCCTCCACCAAGATGAATGACTACGTTGGCATGATTTAGAAGGTAACATAGTGTTACTTTCCAATCGCTCAATCTCGGGCATGCTTCTTCGTGCTCTCACACAAATTGGTATGCAACACTTACAGGCAGAGTACGTTGTGCATGATCATGACTTGAGAGAGTATCGATCCACAGAGGCGCAACATCAAAGGGATCTACAATAGGAGAGACATCATGAATCCATAAAGGGGAAGTTGTCTCAGAATGTCCTGTATGTCATAGGTGAAAATGAGGGTGGTGAACCTGCCTCAGGAGGTCTCCCACACAATGATGTTCCTCCTGTTAACTTCGTTCAAGTGGTTGTGTATCAGAATCTTCACTTAACTATCCATAACCTAGATTCTGGTACCGACAGACACAAAGGGTTTAAAAAAGGAACACGAACACATAATAAAGATGGACATTCTAATCGTAACTGCAATCAAGGCCGCAACCACCAAAGAGAAGGAAGCAGGCACCATCATGATGATGGTCCTCCTTCTTCTTCACCTTCATCATCTCCTTCACCCTCTCCTTCAGGATCTAGATAGATTCACAAGGAATAAGGATAATGGTAAGTGAAACAAGAATCATAGACAAAGCAACCGAGAAAGAGAATGAGGACAGTCTAGAGAAACTCATCATGAAAGGAGGAAGAGTAGGGAACAACATAGGCATCATAGACATCATAGACAGTACAATCATGATGAATGCCTACTCACTACCCGAAGTATGCTAAATATAACTAAGGCTGTTAGAATCCCAACAAGGCACCAAAAAGATAGTAGGATCAAAAGATTAGACATGAACAATATCCCACAATTTGAAGGGGGATACAACGTTGATCCTTAAAATCATTTGCAAACATTTCACAACACATGTGCCTTGCAAAATATAGAAAATGAGTGGCAAAAACTCAAGTTGTCTCCACGGACACTGATCAAGGAAGTGGAAAGCTAGTACTAGTCCTTAGAACTAGAATCCATTCGCTGATGGAGTACCATGTTAGAACTATTCAACAATAAGTATTAGACATACTCATGAGTGTCCAACCTATGAAAGAAAATCCAAGGATGGAAACAAGGACGACATAAACCCTTGGATGCTACCATGGGCTGATATTATGCACTATTATGTCATTGCCCAGGCCATGGTTATTTGTAAAGGGAATAACTACGTCATCTCGTAGATGGGCTTAGGCATGAAATAAGAAGAACCCTTGGGACTTATGCCTATGGAAGGTTATCTAAGCTTAGGGCCCATCAAGTACAAAGATTGTTGGAGCAAGTTGCTAAAGAGGAAGGTGAGTTAGGGAAAAGAGAGCGTGGGGAAGAATATAATAGAGATCCTTCCTTCTGAAAGAAGGGAGTTAGATTTTGTGAGGATGAAGAAGAGTCACCACTTGAAGAGATGGTAAATAGGAAAACCTTGCCCATTCAAAAACTTGCATTGGAAGTATCAGCAAAGGTGGACCAAATGTGGGACTCCCTAGATAATAGATTTCAAATAATTCTCAAAATAGTAGATGAGTCTATAAAGGAAGCTAGTGATCGACAAAGAAGAAAAAAGAGAGAAGTTGAATATGCACATAAGAAAGGTAAGGGCAAAGTTCCAATCATCGAAGTGGTTATGGATTTAGATACAGATAATGATGGTGGATGTGAGATATGCTAATATGACCATCCTAAGGGATGTTGCCCTGTAATCCCACATCTATAGGAGTCTGGGGTGTATGCACTCAACCCACAATTAAATAGAAAGCAAACATCCCGAAGGTTACCTTATCCCCAAGGTAACCCAAGACAGTTCCACCAACCCTTGATGTATTATCCAAGTGGACTCCACCACAACCAAATGAGCAGTACCAACAGTGGCAGCACCCACAATCATGGGAAATGCCACCACCATGTCAACAATACCCTTACCATCAACCTGACCCGTATGGATACTACGTGTAGTAGCCAATCTCTCCACGTGACTCTACTAGTCACATTTCTCCCCAACCTCACTACCAAGCTTATGAGTATTATAGAACTCCTTCTCCTAGGGGTGATGTTTCACAAACATACTATCCTTCTCATTTGGTTGCATCTCTTCTACCCTTAACTCCATTACCACTTGCTCCATCCTTGTAAGGTGAGCTCTCTACCTAGCTACAACAACGTAACACTACAAGGGCTGTTAATCTTCATCCTATTGTTGGTTCAAACAACTATGTAAAGAAGAGATCTTTCTTTAAGACTGACAATCCAACCAAGTCCTTACAGTTACAAGCAGCTAACTCTCCAAAGGCCTCACCATCATCTAAAACTTTGAAAATCCTTTCAAACCAAAGGCCACATTCAACACACATGGTCATGTTGACACATGTCATTACTGATTGGATTAAGGCTAGCCATCTGCCTAGGAAATTCTCTGATCCTGGGAGTCCTCTTATATATTTACAAATTGCTGGGAATGAGCCATGAAAAGCTCTTTTGGATTCAGGTTTTGGTGTCAACTTAATCTCTCAAGAAATGTACAAACCCTAGAACCTGCCTCCACTAAAAAAGAGTAACATTTGTTTAGAGTTGGCTAACCAATCCATCACTATCCCATTAGGACTAGTGGAGGACATTGTTACCACTATTTGTGGATGGTCATATCCAGCTAACTTCCTAGTTATTCAAGTCAAGAACTATAAGGGAAACTTCCCTATCATAACGGGAAGAGCATGGCTAAGCACAATTGACGCATGCCTAGGAATACATGATCTTTCCCTAAAAATATCAAAGAAAAATACATTTGGAAAGATCAAGAAGAAGAAATTTGCATGCATCGCATACAGTGACACAAGGTGTAGTTGCGTGCAAAATTCCTGGTTTGCACAACGTTTAACATTACCTGCATGCAACCAATGTGCACAAGTAACTAACATACAAAGTTGCCTGTATGCGGTAGCCACAAGATAGGAAGGCACCCAGTGGTTAACAGCTAACCAAGAGAGCAACTCAACTATATGAATGGAACCAACTAAGGGTTTGACTTGTGCTTACATCGATAACATAGACACATTAGAGCAATTCCATCTCCAACTTCCAAGTCTCAACATTAAAAATATCAATTAGGGAAAGTTGGAAATCGCTAACAACTTTAAGTAAGAGCACCTAGAGTTAAAATTGTTGCCCACCGGTATGGAGTACACATATCTCAAAAATGCAAAATCGGTAATTATTAATGTTAGGCTCACTCCTCAACAAAGAGAGAGACTACTAAAAATGGTAAACAAATGGTCGAAAGCCTTCACTTGGTCATATCCCAAATTAACCAAAATAGACCCTATGATATGCTAACATAGGATTTACACTGACTCCTCCATGAAGCCTAAACAACAATCGCAGAGATGATTGAACCCAAAGTGGAAGTAACTGGTTAAGGAGGAAATTCAATAGCTACTAAAAGCTAGGTTCATCTATCCCATTGTTGATAGCGAATGGGTTAGTCCATTAGTTATTGTGCCCAAAAAGGGAGGAAAATGGAGGGTGTGTATAGAATTTAGGCTACTAAACATGGCAACATTCAAATACCACTTTCCATTGCCATTCATTTACCAAGTCTTAGAAACCATTGCAGGGCATCGCTACTATAGTTTTCTGGATGGATACAGTGGATACAACCAAATCCAAATACCACCAAAAGACCAAGCCCAATCCACGTTCACAAGTCCTTGGGGGACATTTTCATACAAACAAATGTCCTTTGGCTTGTGCAATGCTCCTGCAACATTTCAACATTTGGTTCTAAGTATCTTTCAATAGCAAATAGGGAATGGTGTAGAAGTCTTCATGGATGATTTCTCCACCTATGAAGAAAACGTCGATCAAGCATTGGATTGATTAGAGCAAGTACTAAAATGATGTGTTGAAACCAATTTAAGGCTCAACTAACAAAAAAGCCATTTAATGGTCCAAGAAGCTGTAGTATTAGGGCATAAGATTTTACAAACAGGGATAGAGGTAGACCCCAAAAAGATCAAAGTCATCCAAGGAATCATACGCCAACTTGAAACTATAAAAGACATCCGATCATTCCTTGGACACACTCGCTATTATATAGGATTCATAAAAAACTTCTCAAGGGTTGCAAAACCATTGGTTGAACTAACGAAAAAGGATGTACCTTTCAAATGGACCAGAGAATGTGAGTTAGGTTTTCAAACTTTAAAATAGAAGCTTGTAGAAACACCTATTCTACAAGCTCATGACTGGTCTAGACCATTCCATATAATGATTGACGCATCCAACTTTGCCTTAGGAGCCGTACTTACGTAGTTGGATGACCAGAAACAACTCTATTACATCCATTGTGTGAGTCAAAGTATTGCTGGTGCACGGCTTAACTACACCACAATAGAAAAAAAGTTAATGGCTATGGTGTTTGCACTAGATAAGTTTAGGCACTATGTATTGGGCTATAAGATATTTGTACACACAGACCATAGTGCAATTCAGTTCCTACTAAATAAACTAATGGTGAGCCCTTGCATCATACGATGGCTGGTAATCTTACAAGAGTTCGATCTTACAATGATAGATCATAAAGGCACCAAGAACATTGTTGCTGATTATTTATCTCAGTTAAGATGGGACAACAAAGAGGACGAATATCCACTTTGTGATCACTTTCCTAATGAATTCCTCTTTGTAGGTGTAGTAAATAATCAATTAACCATAGAAATAAATTGGTATAGTAGCATTCTTACCTATCTCCTTACACAAGAAACACACACAAGAGTTAGACACTAAAAAGAAACAGCAGTTTCTTCACCGAGCCAAATATTTCATGGAAATCAATGGACACCTTTATAAGGTGTGTCCCGGTGGCTTGGTCTGATAGTGTGTTCCCAATGTAGAGTAATTATGAGTTCTCCAATATGCTCATGAGGGTCCTTGTGGGGGTCATTATGTTGGGAGACGAACAACCATTAAAATCTTTCTTGTAGGATATTATTGGCCTACATTGTTTTGGGACACTCATCATTTTGTCCACTCTTGTGAGCACTACCAATGTGATGGGGGAATGACTACTAGGATGGAGGGTCCACAACAATGGATTCAACCTTTGGAACCCTTCGATATATGGGGAATTGATTTTATGGGGCCTATTATACCAATGTCCAATAGAAAAGCTTACATTGTCATTGTCATGAACTACTTTATAAAATGGGCAGAAGCAGTTGCTATTATGGACTATACATCATCTACCGCTGCACGATTTGTTCAACAACAAATCATTAACAAGTTTTTTGTGCCTCGTGCACTCATTTCGGATAATGGTACATATTTTATGGGTGCGACTTTTCAAAAGTTGATGCAATGCTTAGGAGTTAAACACAAATTGACTACACCATACCACCCTCAAGCGAATGGTCAACCCAAAGTAACCAATAGGGAGATTACAAAAATATTGATAAGAACCATTAGCAAGTATAGGTGAGACTAGAGCACCAAACTGAACGATGCTCTTTGGGCATACTGCTCCACATGGAAACTCCCTATAGGCTACTCTCCCTATGAGTTAGTGTATGGAAAACTCCCAATGCTTCCTATTCAAGCAGAACTCCATACACTATCTATGGCATGTGATCTCAACCTTGACACTAGTGAGAATTCAAGCACACCCCTTAGTCATAATAAAGAAACATGGGCTACAAACACTAGTTATGGCACTAGAAAGACATGTTACTCATGCCCAAAGGTTCCCTCTAACTAAGTCCCTTTCTCGCTTTCTACTTCCCTATCTTTCTCTCCTTGGAATGGTAGTGACTCGATGGATGCATTCTTGTTGCTTCATGAGGACAGGTTGGTCAAATGTGTTGATGCAAGGTCATTGAGTGTGGTTTGTTTGAACCTGGATTTGGAATGAATTCTATTCATTCACCATAACCATCTAATACACAAAGGACTTTACACCACCTTGCTCTTGGGATTCATTCCATTTTCTCCTCTCCTTCCATATTTCTTTCCATATTACATCTCATTATCAGTTTTGTGATTAGTCTATGTCTTGGCTGACGCATTGTTAGTCTTCAGTAAACTCGTGGGTAAGTTCTTAACCATTGTTCCATATGTCATTCTTAGAGCCTATGGACTCTTTGGTTTGTAAGTCTATCAGGGCATAAAAGGCATGGGCTTGTTGTGTGGAGGACACACTGGCATTTCTTTTTGGTGCAATTGTTAAGTTTTTTCCCTTAAACATTCCTCACAATCAACCATTTCTTATTTCATCCCCATCCATTACATCTATTTTATTAGCTTCACCATTGTTATTTCTCTTATCTTTCTTGTTTCTACAGTTTTTCCACCCTATCGTTACCGGAGGTTCGCTCTTAGTTGTGGGGGCCCTATCACAAATTTTTCCATGCAATTACCTATCTCACCCCTACACCTTGGGTAGTTATCAGTTAAAGACCTCTAATCCAGTATCTACCATACCCACAACCCAGCCAATGCACTTATATCGAGCCAAGGTATCAACTACATTATGGCTTATCTATCCTTGCTAATTTGTGACTATGTTGTGTGTGCAGATGGCAATTACACCATCAATGGATTGGGATAGGAGGAAGCACTCAGGATGGACTGGAGCTGGAGCATTTATGCAAGGAACAAGTTTGGTCATGGGGCTATGGATGAACAACGAAATGCACATTTCTAACATTGGCAGCAACGCACCTCATTTTCTTTTCTCTTTCTCTTCAAGATGTTGAATGAGGGTCTAAATGTCATCTATGTACAGTGTTCACCATAATGGATGTGAACACCAATGTTGTAATATGTTTATCGATCCGTTCACCAAGCACCTCGAGTATGTTATTTCCTGTCGCTGTCAATTCTCATTCAGTTAATAATCCCATACCTTCCCAATATTTTGTAAGGAACTTAAGGATGAGTTTTCACTTAGTCATGGGGGTATGATGAACCGCAATATTGGGGCCATGATATTGAGTATGCGATATCAAAGCCTTCCAAGTGATATCGAACATTCGATATCGGGGCTTGTCTTGTCGCATATAAAGAAGAGGCGGGCACACTTGGTTTGGCAATAGTTAGTGAATTAGTCTTAGTCCCTTACCCGAACTCTTGCCTTTTTCACTTCTTAGAGTTAGAATTATTTCTAAGTGCCCATAGTAGGAGTCATAAAGCAAACGAATCCTTATTTGAGCATTGTGTACCTGAGCACACCTTGTGGCGGGAAATAAAAACAAACTTTGCAGCGTTTAGAATAGCTTATTTAATGTTATTTATAGTTATTTAATGCTTTCCTTAGTTAATTAATGTTCTCTCTCTCACCTTGTTAACTATCCCAAGTAAGCACACTCAGTACGACCACTTCAAGCATGTGTGGAATGCTTGGTAACCCAGTAGCAATTAGCATTTGGTAATCCCAGTAATGTTGCACTGGTTCAAGATGTGTACAGCAAGTGGGAATGAATGCTAGTGTTAAGACTAGTTAGAGTATAGTAGATTAGTTAAATTGAATTAGTTACTTAATTAGTTCACTTCTCCCTTTGTAGCACCAAGATATAAAGCATCAGAAAATATATAAAAATCATATACCTCAAGTTCACTTAACCATACAATTGCACTATACAAGTAAGCTTGGGAAGACTATAATTGATTAACCCGCCCGGGTTCTGTAAAGGCGCATAAGCACCTAGTCCTTGGAATTCAACCGAATTGTGCGTGTATGCTTGTATTCATACGGTTGAGCGTAGGGATACCTTGCCGCTCATCAAAAAGAAAGAAAGACATATTACAGAAGATATGATGATGGAGTAACAAAGTGTAACATGCTATCCAAAATAAGAAAAAATACTTTAAGGAATGGCTACAAATCAATAGCTAAGAAAATAGGCTAATATACAAAATGATAAAGGAGGCAACTGTAGCAATAGTTAAAGCTAAACCTAAGGCTGTGGATAGTTTTTATGAGAAATTAGAAACCAAGGAGAAAAATCTATTTATAAATTGGCAAAAATCATAACCAAGAAATGTAAGGACACTAATCATGTCAAATGCATCAAGGAAGCAAATAAAAGAATTTTGGTGAAAGACAATGAAATTTTCGATAGGTGGAAAATCATTTTCAAGAAATATTAAATGAAGAATTTCCAAGAGAATATATCTAAGAAGAAGAACCATATGCTTTGGTTCATGAACTTTCCTTCTCTAAGGTAAAAATAGCCTTATGAAAGATGAAAAATAGAAAAGTTGTTGGACTAGATAACATTCCTATAGAAGCTAATAAAGTAGTGGAAGATATAGGATGATTTTGTACTTATTCTCTTGGAAATTATACCCTTAAATTCTCTTGGAAATATTAAATGAAGAATTTCCAAGAGAATTTCCAATGAAATTTTTTGTTCCCATTTATGAAAAAAACATACAAAATTGTGCAAACTATAGAGGGATCAAGCTAATAAGCCATACTATGAAGCTTTGGGAGAGAGTCATAAAGCATCATCTCATACTTGAATCAATAGTATCAAAAAAATTTTGGATACATGCCAAGGAGATCTACTATAGAGACTATTTCTTGATATGACAGCTAATGGAGAAATTCAAAAAACATAACAACAATCTACATAGGATCTTTATTGATTTGGAAAAAACATATGAGAGAGTGCCTAGAAGATATTATTTGGTAGGCCTTGTGGAGGAAAAACATCCTTGATAAATATATTAAACTAGTTCAAGATGTGTATGAATGAGCTACCACTAAAATTAGAATGGGTTATAGAATAACATCTAATTTTCTAGTCATAGTAAGTCTACATGAAGGGTCTACACTTAGCTTGTACTTATTTACTATTATTATGAATAAATTAACAAAAAATACAATATGAAATCCCTTGGTGTATGCTATTTTTAGATGATATTGTGTTGGTAGAAACAACTCAAGAAAATATTGTTGGTAAAATTGAGAAGTGGAGATATGCTTTAGAATCAAAAACCGGAAAAATTAGCATAAGTAAGACAAAATATATGGAATGCAATTTTAATAACATCATAAATAATGGTGAAATAGAAGGGACAATTCAAGGCAAAAAAGTCCCTCACTACAAACAGTTTCACTACTTAAGATCAATCCTTCAATAAGATGGTGAAACTAATAAAGATATTAAAAATAAAATTGAGGCAAGATGGTCAAAATAAAGACATGTTAATGGTGTTCTATGTGATAAAAGAATACCAATAAAATTAAAGAGCAAATTTTACAGGACACCAATCAAGCCTATTATCTTATATGGTGTTGAATATTAAGCAATACAAAAGAGGTATGAATAATAAATTAGTGTGGTAGAAATCCAAATGCTTTGATAGATGTTGAATATTACTAGAAGAGATAAATTACATAATAAAGACATTAGAGGAAGACTTAGAGTGACATTTATTCTAGATAAGCTACAACAATGCTGACTTAGATGGTTTAGACATGTACAAAGAAGATTAGACAATAAGCCTATAAACAAACGTTGCTACATTACTATTCCAAGAAAGCCACCCAAAGGAAGACCAAAGAAGACATCGGAGAAAATGATCAAAGATGAATTGAAGACAATACAAATAAATATATATCTAGCTTTTCATAGAGGCAAATGATAAGAAAAAACTCATGTAGCTGACCCCAATTTTTTGGGACAAGGCTAGGATGCTTATGATGATGACAAGAATACTATTAACTCAAAGATTAAAATTTGTGTTGACAAGAAGGTTAAATTTGATGGTGAAGATTCTCAACATAAGATCAATAACAAGCAACAAGGTGAAGATCTTTCACAAGTGCTACTACATTCTTACATTGATACAAATATTGGTATTTAGCCACAACTCTCCATCTTGAATCCTTTTGTTATTTTAAGTTCAAGCATGTATATTAAAAAGTGATGTAAATTTTATTAGAACTAGGAACTTCCTACTAACAATTGATTTTCTTCACTTATTTTTTTTCAATACATTAATTATAAGGCTATACAAGTGAATAGTTGGTTCTAAAATCAAAAAGATTTTTCTTTCCATGTGTGTATATATATATTTAATGATGTCTACTTAATATTAAGCTTGTGATGTGCTCTAAATTTTCTTTGTTTATTACCAATATTTAGTTTGGCATCCTACACCCCATATTAAAATATTAAAATTTAATCTAAACTAATTTAAGTGTAGACAATAAAAGCTATTCTAGCCTAGACAATAAGTATCTATTCTTGGTTGTCATACATACATCGAATTCACATAATCACCTCTAAGTTACCAACCAATTGCTATTGAATGAACCAAGTAAGAGCACTATTAGGATTACCAAACATTTTTTATTATGCTTGAAACCAATCATACTTATATCACCATAACTATCATGCGATGAAACATAAATAATTAAGTGCATGTGAAGTCAAGGAAAAAGGAAATTAAATTACATGTAAAGAAATCATTAAACTAAAAGGAAATTAAATTACAATTAAAGAAAACATTAAACTAAGTCAAGTACTATAATATAGGTAAATTGATGTTGAGCTTATTATTATTGATGAAGATGTGTCCAAATACATAATCACTCAAATAATATTCTAGTAAATCAATCTACATTCATGTTGTAGCTACTAGGTGAAAAATTCTAACTTCTATAAGAAAAATTGCAAGATCTTTACTAAAACTATGATCAAATGATGTCATAAATGCATGTGATACTCATATTTATATAGGTGTTTATTGCCTCTCCATTAATGTAGGTGATCCTACATCAACATTGATATGTTGATGTAGTGAACCAAAATCTATTCATCATAACCCCATGACTAATTAAAAACTAATCTTTGGATCAACAAAATTAGGATATAGTTTATTTATAGAATCCAGGAGTAACTCAATTGATCTAACTAACTAAAGTATTACATTAAAAAATTTACTCAAGTACTTTACAACTTTGACAAACATTAAAAGTTGGGCATATTATCCTTACAAAACTATGCAAATAAGTACAAAAAGGCATAAGTCATATGCCTCATGTTGTGCCTAGTGACAATGGTCCATACAGTGTCTCCTCATGCTCTGGGTGGGGTTGTGAGTGCCTTGTTGCTATGGTTGTTGCTACTTTCAGTTTGAATGCAATAATTAATACATTCATCTTCTTCTTCTTGGTCATGGGATCGTGTATGACCCTTGCTAGTTTACCGAATTTCTCTAGTATAGGCACCTCCCAAGGACATGTTACAATAGGAAACATTTTATGGGTGTTGACAAACTAGATAGAGAAATATTTGAGTTTGATATCAAATTGCTTCACTATGTCCTTTAATTACTAGTATTCAATAATTCTTCTAGCTAAGACCTCTATTACTTCTCTATGATCTTCATATTTAACATTGAGGACTCAAGCTCCATGTTAGCAATTTGCAGTTTCTGTTGTGCTTCATAGTGGAGTTTATACTCATTTGCATACAATAAGTATGAGCTTGTAACTTATTCCTCTAACTTTGATTGAGATTAATCGATAGTTAGGATTACTAGATTGTTACAACATAGGTTTGCTAACTTCATGTATTTTGTGATCTCCTTGATCTATAGCTTCTTCATCTAACTTCTAACTTATTGTAGGTATTGAGATCATCAAATATTGGTTGCCATGTATCACCTTGAATTTGTTAGAGGACTTGGTTGACCTTCTCCTTAGCCAATTATATCTCCTTCTCATTAATCTCTTTTTTCATGACCACCTAGTTTCTTTATTTATTTTTTATTTTCTCATATTTCAGGGCTTCATTTTTTGAAGTGGTAATTTTGATGGCTAATTTTTATTTGATGGTCCTAATCTCCTTCATGGAGAGATTCCTATTTTCCACTGCCAACCTACATACATCTACATTTACTTTAGTTAACTACTCTAGGAGGTTCTTCAAAAGATTCTTCCATTTTTTCTTTTGTTTTTCTATATTTACCAACCTTCTATTTTCTTTGGCCTAATTTCAATTCTTCTTTCTCACTATGGAAAAGTTCTTATTTACTACATTTAACATTCCTTCTATCAAGGATACATCCCAGGTGGCCTTTTCCTTTTCCATCTCCACCTCATGTTTTTTGGCCTTTAATTATTCAAAGGCTTCATATGTGGTAAGGCCTGGATGGTGAAGAGTTGGATCTAATACTTGAGCTTTGAGTTGTGAAACTTTATTTCTTAATTATTGGTTAATCATTTTTATCTCCTCGAGTTGCATTTCTACAATTATGTGCTTTGCTTTCCTCTTATCTCTATGAGTGCAAACTAGGTTGCTATGATGTCTTTGGGCTTATCAAAGATATCTAGGATCAGTGGTCCAACTATTACTAATCTCTCTAACACCTCCTCATGTTAGGATGTACTTAGGCCCCTTAAACTAGCCTCTACAAACATCTAAATGTTTAACATAGAAGCAAAATCTACTTTTGGTATTGTAGGAACTTTCAATTCTTTGCCATCTCTATCAACTACCAGCTCCACAGCTATTTCTTTTCCCTTATGTGGCATGATCATCACCATGGCTCCATTCCCCTCCTCTAATATCATAGAGAACACTCTAACATTGTCCAAGATTTCTAACATCTATTTAGAGGGTAAACATACTAAAACTCCTATCATGGGAGGGTTCACTTGGATAATGCCTTCGCTTCTTTATGCAAAGAAGAGGTTGAATAGATCATCTTGCTACTAGTTGAATATTAATGCAACTTCATTTAGATGGCTCATAATAGGACAATAAACTTCCAAACCTTAGACAAGTACCTCACAAGATGCTACCAACTGCCTAGTTTTAACTCCAAAACTTGGGTTTTTTATTGTTCCTCTTGTTTTTAATGGTGAAGGTGGAAACTCATCTTGAAGCCTACATGATATCTTTTACTTTATCATCTCCTACCATGATGTTGTTGTGGCTCTTCAAAGAACATCATTAAGTAGCAAGAAATTCCTTTCTTTTTGCATAATTTTCTAACGAGGCATGAAAAGGAAAGTATCTTATTACCCTTCTCATTTTCTTGAAACATTTCTAAATCTTTAGGAAGACAAGCTATGGGAGGTTAACAAGGAGTTTTCCATTGAGTGCAACATAGGATTTGACAAAGAAAGATGTGATGTTGTTGGATCATATTATGGGGTTCAAATGGTACATTACAATTTTGAAGTAGATCCTTTCTACTTGGGTAAGCACATCATAATCTTTCCAATCAACTCTATAGCATCTTTAAGTCCAATCATTTTTACTCTCAGCATCAAACTATGTTGATAACTCTACTAGTTTGGTTCCGACATTTAAAATTCCCAAGGTCTTAGCAATGGCTTCCACTGAGTTGAAGATGATGGTGTTCTTAATTTTGACTATTGCATCTTGCTAGAAATTATTTCAAAAGAGTTATGATTTTTCTAAGTACCATTCTCCATTGGTCAAAATGGTAGATCATAAAAAATGATGCTTGTAGTTGTTCTTGGACCTCTTGAGATGCAAATTCCAAGACGGATCTTAAACTTGTCTTTTAATTAACACCGAGCTTTAAATTTTGTTTATTTTAATTTTCTCTAGGTAGGTTTTGGTGAGAGTCTCTTCGAGAGTGGGCCTTTGTCTTAGTGTTTCATCCTACCTTAACTACCCTATTTTAGTTGTGGGAATCTACCTAAAAAATTCCACATCAAGTTCTTCCATAGTAGGTCTAGTTACACATGTGGTTTTAGGCTATTATCCTTTCTTTCATCCATATCCTTATTCTCCATGTGGAATGTTTCCTCTACATTATGATGAACCACCTACCTCAAAGCTCTTTTAGGTGCCATCTTTAATCACATTAATGATCAAATGTTATTTTCTAAATGATGTTTATAACATTTGACCCTTCATCGTTATTAAACTTAGCCTTAATTTGGAAAATTTTATCATTAATGATATTATGTAACTACAATAGATTTTTTTGGAGGCTCTAAGGTAGCTAGATTTTCTTAAACTTAAGTTATTTTGATTATTTTTAATGTTGACTATCTTAGATGTTCAAAACTTGGGGTTTCTAAAAGTTTCAAAACATAGATTAAGTGCTTGCATGATGTAGAGCTTAATCCTAGAAGTTCACAAGTTTTCAAATCATTGAAATCGGAGGTCGAGATTGTAAGATATTGGTGGTGAAATGCTTTAGCTCTCAAAAATTCCAAAATTCCTCTTGTTCAAAGTGAAAATGATGAAAATTTTGGTAACCATTGATGTGCATTTATAGGATTTTTGTATCATGTCAATGTTGTTGCATTAATGGAACTATGTTGATGAAGGGTGTTGAATTGACACTACTACATTAACACTACTAAAGTTACTAGTGTTCTTTCAAAATTAAAATAATTTAGAGGAATTTTCATTGGGTTTTTTGCTCAAATTTGAATCAATAGAAGAGTTTAAAAGCTATCAAGACATTTTAGACATTTCATATGAGGTCAATTGATGAATTGGCATAAGTTGAAAGCTTGAACATGTGAAGGCATGAGGGCACTTGATATGAAAAATTAACAAAAAAGGAGAAAATTATCAAATGATGATCGATAGAAAACACTCTATTTTGTGGACATGTGGAGTTGTCTCTAGAATTTATACAAGCGGATCCTTTCCATAATAGCCTTTTTTCTAAAATGTCCTTATATAGCCATTTCACAAGGTGCTCATTGGCACCTTGGAAATCAAACGTTGACAAAGTTCATGTTCCAATAACCACAAAACTATTATTATTAAAATCTTGCACTATATTATAAAAAACATCAATTGCACAATTGAGCATAGTAGTGAGCTAGAACAGAATAAGAAAGAATTACATAGATTGAGATGTGAGGTTCCTTACCATGTTTGTAATGGATTCCTTGTGTTAGGTGTGGTTAAAATGATCATCATAACTATTCATTCAAGTTTCAAACCAAGTCTATACCATTTTTTGTGACATCACATTATGTAATCTTAGGTCCATCTCCATGAGATCAACGACAACCACATGAAAATTACATCATTTAACAAGAAAAATTGGGAAACATGCACTAGGTGCATAGAATAATTAGTTAATTATAATTGTATGAGTTATGAATCTTGACCATTGATTAGAGGAAAGCCTTCAAGCATGGGTCACATGTCTTTGTAGCTCCATAGCCAATTCTAATCACATTAGCAATGCACCTTTAGGGATAGATCATATATCTTTCTAATTACATGATGAAACTAGTCTAAGAGACCATGAAATTTTTAAAAGTATCCAACCTTCAACCATGGGTCATATATTATTCTAGTGGTACCCCAAGAGTTACTTTGTGTATGTTAATTAATTATTTGTTTNACAAAACAAATAATTAATTAACATACACAAAGTAACTCTTGGGGTACCACTAGAATAATATATGACCCATGGTTGAAGGTTGGATACTTTTAAAAATTTCATGGTCTCTTAGACTAGTNGGTGCCATAATAAGGTAGTAACTTTTATAAAGAATATATTTGCCAAATAATTAAAACATATGTGATAGTATAGGCAAATGAACTTGTGGGATCCATAGAGAAAGTTCAAAGAATAAAAAAATTCCCTTAATGTCACATCCTTTTCTAATTCTTCTTGGCCCTTTTTCCATTCTTCGAGCCATTAAAAATTTTGGGTAATACCTGACTTTATCTTTGCTATTTTTCTAAAGTCCTTCGAAGCCAAGTAGTTATTAGAATTTTTATGTTTTAAAGTTATGCATCAAAGAAAGCTAGAAAGCCAAGAAATATAGATGAAAATAGCATTAAAAAGTAAATTAGAAGGAAATATCCCAAAAGAGAAAGACAGGATTCATATAGAATTTATGTAGAACATGCCAAAATTGATACAGTTCTTCCCCTTCTCAAGTTATAAATAGAGGCCAAGGACCTCTCTCATAACAAAATGGTGCAGAGTATTTAAGTGTTGAGCAATGAAGTAAGGATGTATCTCCTCAAACTTTTCTTCCTTCTTTTATGCTTCATTTTTTATTCATTTAAGAGGGTATGTTAGTTTCTTCATTCAAGATCCATGAAGAGCATCATTCTTGCATTCTTACAACAAATGTTTCTCCCAAATCTAAGCTCTCCCATGGCAAGCCCTAGTTGTTGAAACCCTCACAATATCCCTCATGCTCTCATAGAATTCTCTCATTCTCACAACCAAGGCTCTCACAATTTTCACACTCAAATCCTTAACATTCTCTTAAGAATTTATTTAATTTGAAGGAGCTCATGCATCCCAAGGATGCTACATTTTAGTCTCTCATGGTTAATTGATCATGTTTACTTCCTTATTTTTCATACATTAGTTATATTAACATTATAATAGTATGTGTTTGTAGAAACATTTATGCACATGTGTTAGCTTGAAAGCCACTCTAAATTTATTGTTTATGTAATGCATGTCAATGTTTTTTCCTTTAATATGTTAGTTGAATACATATGAAGTTTCTTATGAAGAATATAAGTAGATATTAAAGGTTTTTTGCATGTTATTTAGGGTTGTATTTATTTTAAAGAAGAGGTAGTCATGAATAACCAATTTTTCATATAAATTTCTTATGTTTGTTAAGCTCAAGCCATGTTTATTCTTCATTTCTAAGCACTTCTCCTATCAAATTAAGCCCCAATTATGTCCTAGCTTTATGTTAAAGCATGTCAATTTTATGTTTCATAGAAATCTTATTTTATATATGTTAAAGGAAGAGTTTATTTTGATGTTTAATTGTATGGAAGTGGCCTTCCAAGAATTACAGAAAAAGCCTATAGGGTCCTAGCATATTTCTTAGTACTTTATGTACACATGCATGTCCACTTGGTTACCCACTTGGTTACCCAATCCTTATGTTAAATCCATTTTATGTTGTTCATATTTATGTTTATTGCATGAATCCTTACTCATGTTATATAGATCTTAGCTCCACACACTATTTCCAAATTGAGTCCATCATTGAATTCATCAAATCTTCTAGAAATTTATAGCTACAAAGCTTTTTATCCAATTGTTGGGCATTTCTCCATCCTTCAAAATTTTGATAAATAATTGTGTCAACCAAGAAACTCCTATATCTCCCAATGCTTTCCAAGCTTTTATAGAAATGTTATCCAATCCAACAACTTTCCCATTTTTCATCTATGATAATGCTATCTTTACCTTAGAGAAGGAAACTTCATTACCCAAACCAAAATTTGATTCTCCTTCTTGAGGTCTTCTCTTCAAAATTATTCATTTAATAATTCTTGAAAATAAATTTTCCACCTATTTAATATTTTATTATCTTTTACTAAAATTCTTTCATTTGCATTTGACATTATCAATGCTCTTACATTTTTTATGTCTAATTTTTGCCAATTTTAAAATAGATTTTTCTCCTTCCTTTGTTCCTAATTTCTCATAAAAGTTATCTAAGTCTTTATGTTTTACTTTAGATACTATTATAGTTTCCTCCTTCTTTGCCTTCTTGTATATCAGCCTGTTTTCTTGGCTACTACTTTGCTTTTATACCTTGAAGCATTTTTTCTTATTTTGGATAGCATGTTGCACTTCATCACTCCATCATCATGTTTCCCTTCAGATGTATCTTTTTCCTTATGTTTCAACCAAAATGATCTTTTCAATTTTCTGAATGTAACTTTCCATTTGCCCCAAATTAAATTTTTAAAGTAATCCAAATTCTAGGTTCCGTTACAAAGCAGTTGTTCTCTAAATAAGGTGATGTTATCTTCTTTCAAATTCCACAATTTTATGCATTTAGTCCCTTTTCTAATGCTACCTTGAAAGCTTTGTAATGCTAAATCCATGACCATTAGTTAATGCCGAGTTGTAAGATACTTTCCATGTATGACCTTGTAGCCTTTACACATGGTCCAATCTCTTTTGTGCAGCAAGAAATAATCAATTTTTGTTTTATCCATACCAATGTTGTATCTAATTAAATTTTTTGTCCTCTTCTTAAAATAAATATTTGTGATTGCAAGGTTACAAACACTTGCAAATTATAGTAGTGAATCTTCCATATCATTATGCTTTCCAAATCCTTATCCTTCATGAATCCTATCATATTAAATTTTCATAGATCCAACATTATCATTAAAATCCCCTCCAATGAAGATGCTTTCTTGTTGGGAAATTTCTTGAAGCATCTAATCCATGGAATCTCAAAAATCCTACTTATGCTAATGATGTTAATGACCTTATTTTCAAACATAAGTTTGATGCCCATAATTCGATCACCATGGTGATATACTTGTGCGACTTTATCTTTAACAAATTGATCAAGGATTATGCCCACTCCATTTTGGTTACTTTCCTTTTCTAAATAGAAGAGTTTATAACCTTTTCCTAAATCTTTAGCCCTTTCCCTTTTCCATCTTATTTCTTGAACCAAGCAAAATAAAAAGTAATTCTAAAAAATAGGTAATTCATACCTTATGCATTATCTATAATCCTTTTTCATAACTTCATCATATGGCTCATAAGCTTTATACCTCTATAGTTCTCATAGTTTTGGATGTCTCCCTTGTTCTCATAGATGGCTATTATAGTGCTCCTCCTCTAATCATCTACATTTTTCCATTCCCTTAAATCTTGTTCAAAAAATTTGCTAACTAAGTAGTCCATATATTTTCATAAATTTTCATACCTCTATAGAAATATCACTGGGTTCCATTTCCTTTCCACTCTTTATCTTCGTAAAGATTTTCTTTACTTCAAATGAAAAAAATATAATATGTTAACATTTGATTCCATGTCTTCAACATCATCTCTAGAAAATTCTGCATTAAGTATCTCCTAAAAATATATCTTCCATCACTTCATATTAGCAACAATCAACACATTGTTATTCAAAATCCTTAGGTACTCAATGTTGGTGATAAAATCACAAAATCAAATACATCTTTCACTCTTAAACTTATAATATCTAATGGACATCTCTTGCATATAACAAGATACTATAGCCATAAAACATTTTAACCTATTTGTAGATTGAATCAACAATCTATTTATTCATGTCATTTGATAAGGGAAAAAGCTTCATTGATGCTTTAGAAGTATTGTTTCCTTAATCCTATGTAAGATGCTAAGCTGGCTTAGGGTGCAATGTAAAGGAATGACATTTAACCAACTCCCTAATATGAGAGCTATTGGAATAATAATTAATCTCAAAACAAAATTTAAAGACATTCATATTCTTCCATCTAGGTTTGATGTCCCCTTCCAATGTTCAACATCATTAATCCTCTATAGTATTTTTCTTCTACTTCTTAATTTTCCTCCACCTATCTTCTTGTTTATGCCTCCTTAACATCTCCTCATGCCGCTTCTTTTTCTACTCTTTTTACCCACTCTCCTCATGTAGGATCTTTTATTGGAGCTCTCATTCAGCACCTCCCTCTTAATACTCTACCAATTATCTACTTAATATATCACTTGCATTTTGACATATTCTATGGTAATTGCAACCTCTTATAAAATACAATCCTCAATTGTAAGCTATATAACCATTATCTTTTCAGTAGTGACTTTCTAGATGCCTTTCATTCTATTCTTGTAATTATCTTTGAGTCTTTTCATAGTTTCCTATGTAGTCTCTTGTATTCCTTCTTTCATCCTAATTTTAAATTGTTACGCTAGTCAATCTTAAACAACTATCTTTGTGTCTATGTCAATAAAATTTTTAGAGGTGGTTCATGTCAAGGTTACAAACCATTGTGTGAACATCCCACTGTTTCTTGAAGTGCAAAAGTCCCTTATCTCTCATTTTGTAGTTGTTCTATAAATAACAAGCAATGAAGAAAATATAGACCTAATAGTATAGTTGTTATAAACTTTGCTAAATCATCTTTCTCTTCATGACACAAACTAGGTGATCTATCCTGCAACTTCCATAGAAGTCCTTCCCAAGCTCTAAAAGGAAATAATTTAACCAACATTCTTATATGACTACTTCAACTTCATATATGCTAAGAAGTAATGTGTATTCACCTCATGATAATGGAATAAGTAAGTACTCTAGAAAGACAAAGTATTTGCCATTGAGCTTTAAATAGTTTTTGAACTTCACTAAAAATCTCTCAACCACTTCAATAGCTATCCATTACAACTACATAAGAAAGGATCCTAAAACCTATCCACTTGTAGATATTAAGATTTCCTCAAAGAAAAAATCAAGAGCAAAGATCAAACCCTTGGAGGTATGAAAAATAATCTCATGCTCTATCAATATACTAAGGTTTGAAGGAATCAAATCCTTCAAACTATGCATTTCAATATCCATGAGTCTTGTACTTTGATCACACTAATGCCGAAAAAAACACTACAACATTTAAACCATGTTTGTCATATAAAAGAGATGGAAACACACCTCAACCAACTAAAGTTAATAATTCTAGGAGTTATCAACTTGATAAAAAATACTAACTACCCAAATCAAAGGTGGGATTTGTATCCATGGTAACCAAAATTTCCTTCCAAAGTGAACATACTATTATAAGTAGCAAAAATGGTTGGGGTAGAGGTATCTACTAGAAGACACAGTAGAAATTATAATGCTAATAGCTCCTTGTGTATGAAACCTAACTCATTCACTAAGCCAAAATAATATGTAACCCCTAATGCCTAAGCCAAAATACATGATAGCCAAACATTCTTAACATAGCAAAAAATAATATAATTTACAAATGAAATTGTGACATAAAGCTACTAATGAACTGAAAATACTATTCAAATAATAAGCTACAAATTAACATTAGAAATCACTACCTTAATATACAAAAAAGTAAAGTTAGGGCTGCATCTAAGATAGGCAAGTACAAAATCCTCATTGCCAACCAAAGGGCATTACAAAGTACAAATACTATTTAAACATTACAACTTAAAAATTACATGAAATTTTCAACTTAAGAAAATACTAGAAAATATCTAAATTTTAATCTAAACATAAAATTCTCCAACTACTTCTCATTAGGTATTGGAATCTTGAAATAATTAGCCTATAGGTACATCCCAAGATATATAGTCTAATTAGAAATGTATAATTTAGCATTTCCCACCAGAATCGAACCCATCACTTTGATCTTTCAAATAAAGACTCTTACCACTAGGCTAACATCTCATTATTTCTACAACTACTTCTCATTACAAACACTTATGTCACTTAGGAGGTAAAAACAAAGGGAAAAGTCAATTCACATGACTAAGTAGGGGAAATAAATTATAAATGCTTCTTTAAAGGTTTTGGAACAAAGGATTAGAAAATGGAACAACTATGCATAGATGTTGTTGTGTCCAAATTTATTATCATCAAACATATCATTATCATCATCATCATCTTATTCTTGTTCTAACAAAATGAGATTAGCTACATGAGTTCTTTTTCACCATTTGCATTTACAAGGAGTTAAATCTTTTTTTATTTACAATTCCTTCAAGTCATCTTAAATCATTGTTTTCCATGTTATTTTGATCTTCCTTTTGGTGGCTTTTGTGGAATAATGATGTAGCATCAAATGTATGTAAACATTAAATAACCAAGTAAAATTTAAAAAGTTAATGATTGAATAGAAAATACATCATCATCCCCAAACCTAGAATTTGTGGAAGCTAGTATCAAACTCTTAGTGTCAAAATGTTAATTGTTGGAATGTGTACTCATTATGCATAATAATTTTATTTATTTTTTGAATGAAATAGAATGAGCCTTTAGGACTTATTTAATGTTTCTTAAATCTTGTACCAAGATCAACTTAGATGTCATCCTAGTTTCTATCATTCACTAAGTGTCAAAGTGCCTCATCCATGCAATACTATTTCAAGTTCAATGTAACATGCATTTCACTATTATATACAATAAAGGCTTGAAGAATGCCTTAAGGTTTCTTTAAAACTAACTGATCACTTCCTCCATACTAGCTCTACCCAAATCAAATAGAGAAGTTGAGCTAACATCTTAAATGCTAATTATCCAACATAAACAAAAATTATTGGTAAACAAATATATGTAAATAACCAAACCTAGGGTAGTTGAAAAACATAACTAATTGCATATTGGAGATTCAAATCAAATGTTGATGAGCCCTAAGTCTCATATATTGATTTTCAAACCTTAATTGATTTTAGTTTTGATTTCTCCTTCTTCTTTCTCAAAATTGATAAGTCAAAACTACATTTTGGACATTAAAACTTCACATGTTGAATCCTAATAGTTGAAGTAACCCTTTTATTCATTGTTCCTTGTGCTAGCATTTCTATGCACCATGTACTAAACACTATGANCGTTCCGTGTGCTAGCATTTCTATGCACCATGTACTAAACACTATGACCTATATTGTAATTCCTAATATAAGTTGCAATGAAAGTCATGATGGTTGTATGACTTCCAAAAAGTGTGTTGAGGTTCACACCACTATCATAGATATCTTTGCCTTCTAGACACTAGACATCAAAGAAGAAACACCTACAACAAATTAAAAATCCTAATGAATTAACTTAGAAAATTAGTAAAAATTAACAATATTAAAATTAGGTAAAAACTAAATAAAATTCATGATAAAATACTATCAGCATAGCAAAAACTTAGATCCAATTCCAAATTGTAGAATTATACATCATAGAAATTTAGACTTGGTAAACGCATATCACAAAATGGATTTTGTTGAATAGATGTTATCAAGATGGAATGTGCATAATCTTATAGAACCGAAAGTTCAAAAATGAGCATTATAATA
Organism: Gnetum montanum; assembly: GCA_015680685.1. NCBI lineage: Eukaryota > Viridiplantae > Streptophyta > Gnetopsida > Gnetales > Gnetaceae > Gnetum > Gnetum montanum. The sequence goes on from MNCI01037820.1 coordinate 803,914, forward strand.
AATTTCTCTACCTAATTGGAAGCATGTTGACAAAAATCCTTATGAAGTTAAGATCTTCTAATTAGGCTTTGATGAGTGGTGAGGTACCCCTACACTTAACCATACGAATACGAGCGTTACACGCATGATCCGGTTGAACTCCGTAGACTAAGTGCCTACATGCCTTATGGAACACTTAAGGTTAATTATTCATTATCTTCCCAGACTTACTTGTATTTGTCATGGTTGTATGGTTAAGTAAGTCTGAGGTATATGATTCTTATAGTTTTTATGTTTTATTGCCTATGCTAATGAGGTAAAGGATGAAGAGACTAATTGACTAACTTTAACTAACTAACTAAGCCTTAATTAACCTAGCATCAGCATCTGTTCCCACTTACTGTTCACACCTTGAACCAATGCAACCTTGGTTACCAAATGCTATTCGTTACTGGGATTACCAAGCATAACGCACATGCTCGAAGNATAAATAACAATAAATAAAGTCCTATTTAGCCTAGTCCATGCACTGCAAGGTTTATCCAATAGTTCTTCTTTATTTCCATACACAAACTTGTGTTCAAGTACAATATTTGCTCCAATAAAGATCTGTTCACTTTGGAGCTCCTACTGCGGGCACATGGAAATTATTCTATCTGTGGAGAGGTAAAACTGCTAGAGTTTCGCTAAGGGTCTAGATCTAGATGGAGAAATAAGGGAGAGCCGCTTCTTATTTATAGAAATGGCGGCGGACTGCGATATCACGGGTAAGACGTGATATCACGTACGATACATCGCGTACACAATATCATGTACAATACATCGCGTACGCGATATCGTAGTGAGGACGAGATATCGCAGCCCATGTGATATCGCGTCCCATCATACCCCCATGACTGAATAAAAACTCATCCTCAAGTTCCTTGCAAAATATTGGGAACGTATGGGATTATTAACTTGAATGGAACTAATGGTGAATGGGATGACATGTGAACGAATCATCATTACAAAACATGAAAAAACTGGTGTTCATGACAACAAGGGTGAACACCTTATTACATTGACATTAGGCCTCATTTGGTAGCTGAGAAAGAGAGAGAGAAAGAATTTTTGTTGCTTCCAATGCCAAGATTGTTCCTTTCGTTGTCCATTCGTAAGCGCACCATCGATCTTGCTCCTTGTATAACTGCTTCCAGCACTGCTCCATTCCAAGCATTCCTTTCAGATCTGGTCCGTTGTTGCATGATTGCTATCTACACATACAACACAGTCTTATATTAGCAAGGGTAGATTAATTTCAGTGTGGGTAATACCTTGCTTTGGTGTAAGTCCATTGGCTGAGTTGTGGTATGGCTGATTACGGATCTAGAGATATATTAATGATGACTACCAAAGGTGTAGGGGTTAGGAGAAAATTGAAAAAATTGGGCCCCGTACCCCCATGACTAATCGGTAGCGATAGAATGGAAAAAGAAAAGGAATAAGAAAGAGGAAGAAAAAGAGACAACTAGGACATCGATGAAATGGATGTCAAGATGGAAATGAATGAAACAAAATTAATTGCAAAATGTTAAGGAAAATAAATTAACTGGTGCACCAAATAGGAATGCCAGTGGATCATCCCCAAAGCAAGCTCATGCCCTTAATGCCCTGACAAACCCACATTCAAAGAGTTCGTAGGCTCTAGGAATGTCCTTTGGAACAAGAGTTAAAGTCTTAACCACAAGAATTTACCAAAAAGAAAACAATGGATCTTCCAAAATATACACTAATGATACAACCGGCAATGAGGTGAACAATGGAGAGAAGGGTGGAGAGAAGAGAATGGAATGGAATCCCAAGAACAAGGTGGTGTACAGCCCCTTGTGTATTTTATGATTAATGTGACTTGGCAAATCTCATTCCAACTCCAGCCTCAAACCAACCACATCCAATGACTTCGCATCAATGCATTTGGCCAAACCATCCTCTTGAATAACAAGAATGCCTCCTCCAAGAGCCACCACCATTCTGACGAAACAAAGGAGAGAATGGGAAGTGAGAAGGGCCTTAGTTAGAGGGAATGTTTTTGGTTCCATAACCAGTGCTTGTAGCCCAAGTTTATTTCGTCTAAGGGGTGTGTTTAGAATTCTTACTTTCTTTATTTTCTTTTCTTTTCTTTTTCTCTTTGTTTTTTTTTTTGTGTGTTTTTATGTGTGAGAACCACACCATGCAAAGACTTCTTATTTTTATTGTCTCAGCTTCCGATAATTGGGTAACATCGGAACGGCAAGAAAACTCAAGAAGAAAACATCCAAGCACCCAAGAGAATGGCCAACACAAATGCATCAAGTTCCCTTGAAGTCACACCCTTTTCAAACCTTGAGTCCTTCCTTAGTTTGAGAAGTACCCAGTCACTAATTCGTTAGAGTTCTTATTA
>MNCI01037820.1:808529-830105 GCA_015680685.1 Gnetum montanum
AGGCATGAAACTAGAAGAACCCTTGGGACTTATGCCCAAGGGAGACTATCAAAACTTAGAGCCCATGAAGTACATCACTTATTGGAACAAGTACCAAAAGAAGAAGGTGAGCTACGAAAAAGGGAAAGTGTGGAAGANTGGAATTCTTACAGCCTCTGTTATGTCGATCATACTTCAGGTTACAAGTAGGGGCTCATCATGATCATCTCTTTCATGACGCATGTGATGTCTTCGTTGTTCCCTACTTTCCCTTCGGTCTTGCCCTTGTCCTCTCTCTCGACTTTCTCGTCGAGGTCTCTCGTTTTGCCTACCTCTATCCTCACCGTTATGTTCATGGTGGCCGTGCCCAGATGTGGAAGGAAAGGGTGAGTGATGAGATGAAGGAGAAAAAGAAGGGGAACCATCGCCATGACGATGTTTCTTGCCTTCTCTTCGGCTGCTTTGGCCTCGATCGTGATGACGATCTAAGTGCCCGTCCTTAGTATGAGTTGTTGTTCCCTCTGTGAATAGTTGACGTTCACGGGGATCAAAACTAGTGTTATGTATCATTGAGTAAAAGTTCTGATACCCAACCTTCTCACCATCATTAGAAGGGGGAACATCATTTGTTAGAGAACCCGTTATAATGGGTTCGTCATCTCCTATTTTGCTAAGGACGTGCGGGCCCTTGCCCTTCATTAATGTATGTTGGCTCTCCTGCCTTGAGTCCCTCATATGTTGTGCTTCTATGGAATGATAATCCCTTGTATCAAAATATGTTATAACATATTCAGCATAGAGCTGAGTCATGCCAATCTGTGCCAAAGCACAGAGGAGCATGTTAGGAACTGATCGATCCAGGGGTAACACAATGTTACCTTACAAATCTCTCCATCGATGTTATTCTTCTTGATGGAGGATAAAGGTAAAGTCTAGAATATACTCATCGGGATGAGTATAGACTATCCGATATTGTTTAGGACTTGGCAGATTTTGGTTATGTGTTTTTGATTGCCGACTATTTTTTGTATTATCCCTAGATGATGAGTTGCTTTTGTTAGAAGAAGACATAGTTATCAGTGTGCGAATTTTACCGTTATAAAATTTTTCTTTTAATTAATTAACTTGAAGGTTCGTTTAGGCTCCCAACGATGTGAGTGATATCCTTATGTTCTATTCAACGCACAAACAGTTAGTCCCTGACAACGATGCTAATGATGAGTGGCGAGATACCCCTACACTTAACCATACAAATATGAGTGTAGTACGCGCGATCCAGTCGAACTCCGTAGACTAAGTGCCTACACGCCCCATAGAACACTTAGGGTTAATCATTCGTTGTCTTCCCAGACTTACTTGTAGTTGTCACGGTGTATGGTTAAGTAAGTCCAAGGTATATGATTTTTATAGTTTTTATGTTTTATGTCTCCTATGCTAACAAGGTGAAGGGTTGAGAAACTAATTACTAATTCTAACTAATGAACTAAGTCTAAATTACCTAGCGTTAGCATCCATTACTACTTACCATACACACCCTGAACTGATGCAACTGTGGTTATTAAACGCTAATCGTTGCTGGGATCATCACGCATAACGCACGTGCTCGAAGTGGTCGTACTGAGGCACCTAACTAGGAGAGAAGGATTGAGAGAGAAAGTAGTAAATAACAAGTAATAAATAACAATAAAGAAAATCCTAATTAGCCTATTCCATGTACTGTAAGGTTTATCCGAAAAGCTTGTCTTTATTGCCATACACAAACTTGTGTTCAGGTACAATGTTTGCTCGAATAAAGATCCATTCACTTTAGGACTCCTAGTGCAGGCACATGGAAAATATTCTATCTCTGAAGTGATCAATCTGCCAGAGTTTCCCTACTGTCTAGCCTAGGATGAGGAAACAAGGAAGAGCCGCCTCTTATTTATAGATATAAAGGCGCACCACGATATCACGTACGCAATATCGCAAGGGAAGACGCGATATCGCGTACGTGATATCGCAAAGGCTGCGATATCGCGTATTGCAGCCCATGTGATATCGCGTCCCATCATAACTTAAAGAGCTTAGGTTTTTGCTCATCCACCAACCCTCTTGGGATCCTACTTGGTGGGATGAGCATTGTGGATTTAGGTGATGATCCTTTATACCATAAGTCCAATGTAAAATCCCATGTGTCAATGACCCATCTAGTACCTAATACCTTACTCAAAACTCTAACAAAAGAGTTAGTGCACATATCCTTAAAATAAATTAAAATGCCAAATACATCGTACAAGGTAAATAGCTCAACTATGTAAATAAGCCCAAAACACACATCACCACCAAAGCGTATCCAAATTAAAAGGTACAATCACATAACATAGGTTAGACAAACAACACATCAAAGGTTCAAGCCACAAAACATACCAACTAGGAGGAGAATCTAGAACTAAGATGTTACACCTACAATCCACTATAGTTGAAAGCATCTAGACCACATGGATGAGCAGTGGAGCTATTTTAACACTTTACCATATAAGTCAAAAGTGTTTATGCATGACCAAATGGTAATCCATAGATAGATAATGTAATTATGCTAGCAATTAATGTTAGGTTCGAGATCACTGTCTTCCCACTTCAAGTTAGTGAAGTTCGAGTGTATGGTTTAACTCTTGGTGAGGCATATGATTAGTTAATGTTGTGAGGCTTTTAGTAATCCTAATGGTAAACATAGTTGAAGATAAAATTCTAAGTATAATGAACTAGGAAAACATAAATCTATCTTAGCCAATACGATGGATATCCGGTCCTGGCCTACTGTTCATGCCTTGGACTCATGTAGTTATCACTAGGATTACCAATTGGTATTACTACTAAGCGAATTAAGCAACACCACTACTGGGTTACCAAATAACTACACTTAGCACTCGAAACCAATTGTATCCATTCCTCTTACTAATAACATGTAAAATAAAGTGCCTAGAATGTAAACAATTAACTAAGAAAGCAAGAAAATTATTCTAAATTCATAGATAGAAAACTAAGTGGATGCTGCAATGATGAAAAGCAATCTAGATCTTTATTGCTAGTCATGAACTATGTCCAAGTACAATTCACTTGAATAAAGACACTGAACACCACATTGTGTGCATTCACTCTATCACTAAACTAAAAAAACAAACTGCAAGAATTTAGCTAAGGGTTAGAATCAAAAGTTATATAGTGTGCACCCAAGTGTTAGTATTTATAAGGTTGTACAAATCTCGAGGCATTGCATCAACGATGACGTAGGATGGGCTACAACATCGTAGCTATGATATCATTGATACAATATTGCATTACAACAAAAACTTAGTTTTATCACACATAATTATAGTAGCATTTGAAAATAAGATGGTTTGTACATGTCATACATATTTTACCAATATCTAATCCACATCTAATGAGAAAAGATTTAGTTGGTATGGCATGATAAAGATATCAACCAAGCAAACATTTTATTTTTTATTTTTGTCAACTTTCCATTCCATATCACTAAGTCTCTTTAGCCACTATATCATTCCTAAATACAATGCTAACACCTCAACTTAAAAAATAAAAATGCAAACTTCTTGCAAAATATTAGAGGTGGTAACCATGATAAAATAGAATATCTACATGTAATGATTCCAATATTCATAAGAGCACTAATTATTAAAATGTTGTTGAATAAATTTGTTGAGAAGAAAATGGCAAATTTATTGTACTTGAGGTGTATTGCTCTTAATATATTTTGCACCTCAATTTCTTTTGAATCTAACTTTAATAATGACCCATGTATTGTTTGGTCATGTTGCTAATAGTAATTTATTTATAAGATCCTTTAAGTCCACATAAACGTAATGAAATTGAAGTTGAAATGTTTCTTCTTACATTGATGAGACCCCTTGGATCTATGAAACTAATTTCTTTTTAAAGATTTTTTTTATAAAATTTCAGTTTCAATTTTAAATTTTAATTTCAAAATTTGTAAGTAAAATAAACCTTTCCAAAGTAAAAAAAAAAAAAACCTAAATTTCAACCATAAAAATAATTATTTTCAACCATTTTTAAGTGTGTAAGGCGGATAGTGAATGTGCGTTCCCTATGCAATGGCAAAAACATAATACAAAATGTCAGTAATGACAGTCTGCTGTGCATCCCTAAAGAGCAAGAAACATGGTGCTACACTTGCCTACGGCCTAGCAGGGTCTACAGTTTCGGATTGCAATCTGAAAAGCGAAAAGCGAACAGAAATGGTCACGGATAGCAAATACGGAGGAGACCTGCACACATATGTCTGCAAGTAGGCCTACCAGGATGCTTGCCTAAAGTCTTGTCATCCATGTAATCAAACTCTAAACATACATCACAGAAACGAGCACAAAATCTTTGAGCAGCCCAACGGCCCAACCCTTAACACAAAGCGTACAGCGCATGAGCGACGATGCTAACCAGAGCCACAACCCAAGTAAATGCTTCTCTAGGGGCCGCCGCTTTGCTGGAGGGCGCCGGGGGCGGAGTTTCAGATGTCCCAGGAGGAGCAGGAGCAGAACCAGGTGCAGGCGCATGTGAAGGAGGAGAAGAAGGCGGAGAAGCAGCAGGTTCTGCACGAGGAGGAGACGCTGGAGAAGGAGAAGAAGGCGGAGGCGGAGAAGTAGCAGGAGGTTCTGCACCAGGAGGAGACGCTGGAGAAGGAGAAGAAGGAGCAGGAGCAGAAGCAGTAGGAGAAGGAGAAGGGGAAGAAAAAGCTGCTGCAGTAGGAGAAGGAGAAGGGGAAGAAAAAGCTGCTGCTGGAGTAGGAGAAGAAACAGGGGCCATAGAAGGAGAACTTGGACTCGGACTTGAACTTGGAGCAGCAGATGCAGATGAGAGGTTGAAGAAGCTGTAAGTCTCATAGCGAGCATTACAGCTGCCAGTGAGCAGCCGGGCACCCTGTCTTCCCGCAGAAAAGTTATACAGGACACCCAGAACGGTGTTCAGGCAGCGGCTGCAGTTGTGGAGGGACAAATCCCCAGTGCACTGAACCAGTCCGTAGATCCTGGGCTTTGCTGCGGCGGAGGTAGAGCCGGCCGAAAACCCATCACCGCCATCCACGGCCTTCTTGGAGAGATTGTTCATGAGTCCTTGCATGGAGCGCCGGAACGATTCCGGGTCGGAGACGTTCTGAACATTGTAAAAGGCCAAGGACTGATCCGTGTCGACATGGCCGGCGAAAGAAGAATTGTCGAAGCGCAGGTAGCAGAGGTCCGCCCAGACACGGCCGCCTGGTTTTCCGGCGCAGGCGGATTCCAGGAACTGCGAGGCCTCCGCTGTGCAGTTGTGGCACTGTGACGCCGTGGCGTCGCCCCGGCACTGCAGGAGGCCGTGGATGCTGTCGACGCCATGGCCTGCTGCAGATGTGTTGTATGCGCCTGATTTGGCGGATGCCGAGATCAGAGTATTGAGCACCGTCTTTACGTTGCGGGAGGCGGAGCTTTGCTTCGTGTAGTTGGCTGAGCTGCAGGAGTAGCCCAGGGGACTGTCGGCTCTGCACTGTAAAGGCGCGATCAGGCACAGCAGCAGCAGCAGAATTGTGGAGCTGAAGAAGAGCTTGGAACGAAAATCAGGATCCATTGCAGTGGATTGGATTGGATTGGATTGGAATTGGAGAAGATTTTGCAAGTGTGAAGGAGGAGGGATTGTGGTTCTTGGGTTTAGTGAGATCGAATCAGGGGTGGGGAGTTGTTCTTTAAGAGCTTCGATGAAGACTGAGGAGACGACCCAAGTCAAGGTCTCCCAGGCAAGATCAGGTCTTCTTGCCATGGTGGGTCTGCGTTTACAGTGCGTGAATGCCAAGGCCAAAAAAGCTGAAGTCTGAAAAGTCATGTCCTTGACTCGTATCAGTCGTATAATCTTCGGTTTCATACTTTGGTTACCGCAGCCATGGATTCACGTGTCTTACAGTCTGTGCAGTCTTTGCGGAATTTAAGCAGAGGTCGGGCGAGGTTTGGTATTGTTTGGCAATTTCCAGGAAGGACGCCATGTGGAAATTCCAGGAGCAACGTTTACCAATATGAGAAGAGAAACTCATTTGACACCATGGATTTTGATTGATGGCAGCTTCATTGGCGTACGCAGAACGGTACAAGTTCAAAAACAATTAAATGCGACAACGATTTTAACGGAACAGCTACGTTGCAACTTGGGAGTCTGCGATACGAGGTTCTCATATTCACACACGGCAACAGCGGCCTTGTTTATGGGGTGTCAGGACCCCAAAAAGAGAATTTTATTAATAGAAAACAAAATTTAGTACATAAGCTACTTCAATACGTAAAGATTGAGGAAGGGGGAAGAGAAACTGTGTTGACTGAAACTAATATAAAGGAAACATGTTAACTTAGCATTCCACAGGGTGTGGAAATGCAATCCAGAGATCAACCATTCGCTGAAATGTGTGTATCTTTTCTAGGGTGTGGATTGTCGAATGAGAACAAAGATGGAAGAAAGAGGAAAAAGGCCAAATGGTGTAGAAAACTGTGGCTTAATTAGGAGACTTTCTTCTAAAGCGAGGCTTGATGATGGTGATTATTTGGATCTCCGATATTAGGAGACTTTCTTCTAAAGCGGCCTTGTTTATGAGTAGCTGTTGTGACCCGGTTATGAGTGTTCAATGACGATGACGTGGTTCTTACACGGTCAAGGAAAGAAACTCTGAAATTTTATTACATACTTGCGTAACGCATTTATGGGACATCATAACAGTAATTCATATGAGTTTTTGTGAAAATAGGATAACCATCACCAAAAGGGATGGCAAGGTGCTTCTTTCCTAAGTTATGAGACTTAGATTTGAGCCTAGGTGCACAGCTACGTCAAAGAGGTTATGCTTTTGCTCATCCATTGTTGTGTCATAATCGTGTCTTGGCAAAATGAACATTGAGCCTATGGGAGATATCCTTTTATTTTGAATATTTATTTAGGTGTAGTATGCTCAAATGCAATGCATAGCATTACTTTTTAAGAGAATACTCAATTGCATTATATATGCTTAAAACATGCTTCCAAACTAACATGCAAAGTGTGCTAAGATTTGAACCAATACCTCTATGCTACATGGTGCTAGAATTATAAGAAAATGTTTATAACAAATAACAATCAAGCCAACATGTTGCTACAAATTGATTGCAATTATGGATCAAACTAATTGCATATTTTACCAAAATTACTTTCTCCATCCTACAAGTCATTGGTAGCTTTCTAAGAATGTTTTACTTCATTTTAGTTATGCTAAAACCTAGGATAATTACACAATTTGCTTGAATTGATTTGATTACATGTCAAATTTCCATACAAGTATATAATTATTTTGCTTTTAAACAATATTTTGAAAAGACTTGTATTATTTTACTTATCCATTTTCAATCAAAGTTAAGTTTATGACAAAGATGAAGACATTTTATTTAATTATTAAATAGAAATGCTTTATTTTGTCCTCAAAAGGGACTCCATAACTAAAGAAATATTTAATAGAAAATCATCCTTCAATAGAGCTCAAAATGAAGGAGACCATTCTAAGAAGACTGCACTAAAAAGGGACCAATATCAAGCTCAAGAAATGAGGGTGTTGAAACCTTGAAATAATTATAAAATAAGTACATCCTAAGATGTATAGTTTAATTAAACCTTGATAACTCAACATTGCCCACCAAAATCAAATCCATAACTTGAGCTTTCAAATCAAGAGTCTTATCACTAAGTTAACATCTCATCCAATGTTTTGCCATTGAAGGAGGATGTATTAGGTTTTTGAGAAATGCTCAAACTTCCTCTTTAATATTATCCAATAATCTTAAAACTCATTAAGTTGTTAGAATTTTTATGCAAAATTTGTAGGCATAGTTTGAGTAAATAGATTTTAAAAAAAAAAGAAATAGGGAACTAATAAAACTTTTATGTTAAGGATGACAAATGTGTCAAAGTTCTCCCTCTTATTTCCAGTATACATAGAGGCCATGGAACTCAATGTAAAGACACATTGGAGTAATGAGCATTTAAAGATGAAGTGAAGTTTTTTTTTACTTATCTCTTAATCCATCCTTCTATTTGCTACCCTCCATTAATGATCTTCATGAGCACTTTCTTTCTCTCATTCTTCTTGTCATAATTTTAGTCAAAAGCATTCCTAATTGCAGGTGCATTAATCCTCAAATTTCTCTTAGTCATTTTCATAATTATCTCATAATAGTGCTCAGAATTATTTCACATTTGCATACTTTTCCCTCGTTATTTCTCACAAATTAATTACACAAAACCTCTCACAAGCTTGTCTCAAGTTTACTCTACAAGAGTGTTAGAGAAATGTATTCAAAAATATATTAAAGTCATGTTTAATTCCAAGCTTGATGAGTAGTAGAGTAGACCCTATGACCAACTCTACGAATCACAAGCATTCATGCACAATCTAGTCGAAATATATGAATTTAGGACTAGATGAATATCTTAGATACCTAAGTGTTAGATGTTGATCGTTATCTTCCCAATCATACTTATGTTAGTTCACTTAGTATGGTTAAGTATGATTGAGATGCATTATGGTTATTTATTATTATTAAAATATTGGAAAGATTAAAGTATTAAAATATAGAACTAATTAACCTAAATGCAAAGAATTAATCTAAATTGCACTAACTGTAGATCATCCATTCCAACCTTCTATACACATCCTAAACACATACTAACATTGTTGGGTTATCAAGTGTTCACTATTGGGGTTACCAAACGCTAGTACATTATGCTCGAAGGGGTCATGCTTATGCATGATTACTTAACAATTGAATAATAAATTCCTAACTACTAGCATGGGAAAGTCAATAAAAATTAATAGCAAAATGTAATAAAGTAAATCAAATTACCAGTCAAAGTATTACAATAAAGAAAATAAATCTCGATTTTATTATTTTCATGCACATGTATCCAAGCACATGATGCACTTGAATAGCACTCTATACAACTTGTTTAATCCATACTTCAAACACTCAAAGAAGAAATTTCTAACTTCTGTTGTGTGAAACTACAAGATGTTGGCTAAGGAAATGACTAAATGGTGTCATAAATGCAATGGGTATGCATATTTATATGGACAAAAAAAGAGAGTGCATCAAAGTATATGTGTTGACCCATTAAAGAATGCATGTCAATGCAACTGACCAATTTATTATTCATCATGTCCTCATGACTAACTAAAAACTCATCCTTGAGTAAACAAAAGTAGGATTAAGTTAATTAAAAATTCAAGAAAGTATGTGATTAAGTAACTAACTATACCATGAGTGCTATAGTACAACAAAATTATTCAAATCCTTACAATTGAATTCAATAAAATTTAGACACATTACAAATTTTGGATTGGCCATGATGTACAAAATTGACCCAAGTTAGATACTTTAGATGGTTCTAGTAGGTGGTGGCTCTTGCAACTTTAGTCATTACTCCTTCTACCTTGGTTCTATTGGTGGCCTTGGCTACTCCATTGCTACTTTTGAAAGTTTGAAGGAATTCAATAATGCCTTCATCTTCTATTTCATAATCCTATGATCATTGATTGTCTAGGTAGCCTTGCCTAAAATTTTGGAAACTTGTTTAGCTAATAGGGATATTGCAACCTCCCTTGTGATAGGATTAGCACAAATAATGGCTTAGCTCCTTTGCATGAAGAACATGTTTTCCAAATTATTTGATGGCCAACTAATGATTCTTGTAACCTCATTAAGATGACTCATGATTGAGTGATAAGTAGATGGCTCATAACCACTAGATACTTATTATTGTTGTTGCTTACTTAGTTGTCTTAGGCATTTTTCCATGCCTACAATATCCTAAGTTAGAGGTGGTGGTGATGATGATGCATTCTCTTGAAACTTAAAGGGTATCTTCTTCTTCATTATTTTCTATCATGATGCAGCATGAGTCTTTTGAGTATGTCATTAGCATAATGAGTAATTCCTCCTCTTTTGCACAATTTTCTAATTAGGAAAGGAAATGGAAGTGTCTTCTTGCCTTTTTCATTCTCCTTAAATTTCTTCCTGATCTTTTAGAAGGTTAGCTAAGGAAAGTTGATAGGAAATTTTTCATTAAGAGTTGCACATGTCCTAGTAGCAAAGGACATGATCTTATAGAATTGTACCATTGGATTGAGATGATATGTCATTGTCTTGAAGTATATCTTCTTTTCCTTAGTCAAGGTGTTTTACTTCCTATTGTTAAATTTATCACATTGATGAGTGGCAAGGTACCCCTACACTCAACCATACGAATACGAGCGTTACACGAGCGGTCCGGTCGAACTCCGCAGAAGGACTAGTTGTGGCATCTAGACAATTAGCCTTAGGTCGCAGTTCGCTGTCTTCCCACCTAGACTAGTATTAGCTTTGTCACGTATGGTTTAGTCCAGAGTGAGGTGTATGATGTGGTTCCTAATCTAATGCTACTCCTGAAGGCAATGGAAGATAATATTAACTAAGCTAAGGGAGAAAGGATAAGAGAATCTAATCTAGCCTAAGTGCGATGAGCATCCATTCCTTGATTATCTGTACACATCTTGGACTTCGTGCACAACTACCACTAGGATTACCAAGCACAGATCCTAGGTACGCTACTGGGTTACCAAGTAGTCACACTTAAATGCTCGTGATCAAGTTGTACTCATTCCGCGTTTTAACATGAGTTTAAGGATGAGAAGATATTAACTAGGAAAGCATTAAATAATAATAACAATTAAATAATTAAACTAAGTGAATGCTACAATGATGAAGTAATCTCGATCTTTATTTCCGGTCATGTGCGTGTCCAAGTACGTCACACTCAAATAAGGATGCTGTACAATTACATTTACCACACTACGGGCATACACTGGAAAATATTCTAACTCTGGAGGGACAAAACTGCCAGAGTCTAGCTACAGTCTAAATCTAAGTTGTGAAATAAGGGAGAGCCGCCTCTTATTTATAGAACTAGCAATGGGCTACGATATCGTGTACGTGATATCACAGTAAAGGACATGATATCTCGTCTAGGCATGCAATATCGCATACACGATATCGTGGTTGCCATAAATGACATCTCATCATACCCCCACAACTGAATAAAAACTCATCCTTGAGTTACAGTGTTTACATAGTGGATAGGTATGGGATTATTAAATGGAAAAATGGGATGATGCCATAGTATGGGACGAAAAAAAAATAAAGATACAACACAAAAAAGTGCTACAACTACAAAAATTTTGGAACTCATGTAGTTCCTAGTGGCAGTGGCTCCTCCATTGGTGCTTTCCCATTGTCTTGTGCTCCAGGCTTTGAGGCTTGATGGCGTTGAAGTATGGCCTGGAGTTCTTCTCTTTGGTCTGAGGGTCTTGTGCCATCCATGCTAATGTTCCAACGTTTGATGGAGTCGGCACCTCCCACGGACAAGGTAGTTGCGAAAACATTTGGTTGGCCTTGACATACCACGCCACGAACACCCATCGTTCCTCCTCATAGGCTTCGGCTTTATTTTTGTACTCATGAAAGTCTGCAAGCCATTGAGCCAAGTTTTTTGCGACATCTTTCTGTCCCTAGTAGTTAGCTTTTACCACCTCAAGTTCAAAATTTGCGATTTCTAGTTTCTCCAACAGCTTCTTACATTCTGCAAATTCTGCTTCGTATTTGATGTGGGTGGAAGCTACCTACTACTCGAGCTCTATCCTCGGGCACCCTGTTGTTAACATGGTAAGGTTGGCATACCTTAGATTTGCCAACTCCATGTACTCTATCAAGTCCTGAATATACAGGTCTCGGTTCTTAACTTCTGCTTGGTGGGTAAATGCTTATGTGTCCAATATGGCCCGCTAGTCAGTGTGTTGAGCACTGATAGTATTGATCTGGGTCTTGGCCATATGGATTTCCTTTTCAAGGATCTATTTATACATCCCCACCTGATCACAGAAGTGCTCCTTCAACTTCTCATGTCATTTAGCCTCATTCTGCCATGCGCTTATCTCAATAGCTGACTGTTGACGAATGGCACATACCTCCTCCATCGAGAGGGTTCTATTTTCTTTGGCTAAACAGCTTACATCTTGGTTGACCCAGATGAATTGTTCTTATAATTGGTGAAAGTGTTCATCGAGAACGTTCTTTTTCTTTTCTACAGTGATCAACTAAAGATTGTCTACAACCAGCTGCTTTTTTTCTTCTTGTAAGGCCTTGAGTGCCTTAAGATGCGCATGAGTTTGTGCTTGTGCTGCGGAGGCATCCCAAACGTCCTTCTCTTTTTCATCAGCCACCCTTTTATTCTCTACGATTAACTTGGTTAGTTGCTCCATTCTAAAGTTATCTAGCTAGTCTACGGGAACAAATTGCAGAGGATCTTGCTATGTTGTTTGTAGGGCCACAAGCTGTTCTTGCAATTTCTGCACTTTAGCCTCAGCATGCTCAACCCTCACTTCTACTAAGACCAGCTTCCCCTTTGTGGAAATGAGATCTAACTGAATTGCTATAACATCCTGAGGGATGTCGAACAGGGACTTCATTACCTACCTTGTTTGAAGCAATCGATCAAGTGCATCCTCTTGTTCCGCAGGAGTCATTGAGGTTCTGGCCAATGTTTGAGCATCCCATATTCCTATGAGATCTGTCGATGGCACAACAAGTACGTTGAAGGATTCTCTGATGTGGTCTCCGACGACTTCTGTAGCTCTCGCAACATTCTAGTGTTGCATGACCACCACAATGGCCCCTTCACCAATCTCTAACTACACCTGAAATGATGTCATGTTCCCTGAGATCTGTTGTGACCATCTACTCTCCCCTTCTTCTGTGTGAATGGATACTTCCCCCCTTCTGTGTGAATGGATACTTCCCCCCTTCTGGCTGAATGGCATCATCGATGACGCGGAAGAGGTTTGCATCATCACAACTTCCCCAACTGACCGTCTCAGCGATGGCCTTGAGATGGCTCATCGATGGTCTGTAGCCTTGCGGCGATGGCAGCTGATCCTGGCCTATGCTAGGCACTACTTCCTATTGTTGGCTGGGACCCATGGCTGGAGGTTGGCTGGGTCCTACAAGTTGGGTTGCAGTTGGTCCAGCCATCTATTCTTCTTCTTGTTCTAGTCCTAGCTCCTCGCAAATGCTTTTTCTTGGAGCTGGCACCTTTAGCAATTCAACATATGAAGCAGTTTGGGCTTTTCGGAGAACATCATTGGTGTATCCCCGAATACTAGCATGTTGGAAAAGCTTTCTGATAAGACAAGGGAAAGGCAGCGCCATCTTCCCTATCTTTCGTTCCTCAAACCGCCTAAGGATCTCCGTCAAATATAGATGGGGTAGGTTAGCGTTAACCTTTCCCATCAACACTGCACATCCTCTAGCCACATACGTCGATATTCTTTTTAGGCCCTTTGTGGGAAAGAGATGATATCTTCCAGTTTTTAAGTAAACCCTCTCTTTTGTCGTCAACTCACCAAATGCTTTATCTCTGCCATAAGCCTTCTCCAACAATGCTTTCGCACATCGGGTTCTGAACGGGTGGATAACTGAGCAACCTTGGACCCTGTATTTGAAAGGTTTAACACTTCCAAAATGGCTTGCGCAGAGAAGTCAACTATCACACCACAAATATTAATAATGGTGTCTTGCTCCTTATTGTGCTAAAATTGGTACGTCTCTCCTAGGTACCAAGCACCGCTTTCAGAGCAGATAGGCCATAAGAGAGACCCTTTGAGGTGATCCCTAACGGCTTTAGGAGTGAACTCTACAAATGATTCAAAGTTTAATTCCACAATCAACATAGCGAATGTGGACTTCTCATGGATAGCCTGAACACAATCTTGAGGCAACGTGAGTTGTTGTCCCCGTTCAGGCACTGCAGCAGCTCCTCCTTCTGCCTGCCTGGACCGTCCGGTAGGAGGTTCGTCTTGATGAATGCTGAATGATTACTCCTCCTATTCTGCATGTTGTCTAGTAGGACCTTGTCTTCCACCTCTCTGAGATCATTTACTTCCACCTCGGGTAGGACCTTCCTGTTGTCCATGCTTCGGGGCCATCTGCAATCACACAGACCAAGCGTTAGTAAAGTTGTTTTTGAAATTGAGTTATACCTTACTGCTAGCCTTAATTAATGATCTTATTTTATCTCCATGTGATCTTGACCGAAGGTTTGTAATAATGGATTCCCTTTTACTTAGGTGGTTTCCAATTTTAATTTCTAGGTACACCTAAGGATTAAATGATTTTTGGGCACAAATATTCTAAGTGTTATAGTTAATTACCCTAGATGATGTCCTTTGGGCGATGATAAATTTCAAAAAAAATTAGGCACTTTTCAGCAGATGTCCCTCCCCAACGACTAAGTTGAATACTCCAGGTTCAAGCAGGTTCAAACGAAATGAAAATTGGAGCACCAGCGAGCAAGATATGAGTAGAAAAGCAAGGGTCGCCCAATCGTAAGTCATAGAGAAAAAATTCAAAAACTCCCCCATGTGAATGGAAAAAATGATGCTAAGTGTTGCGGGGGGTCACCTATTTATAGGTTGCGGCAACGTGATATTGTGTATAGTACATCACGTATGCGATATCACGTCAGACGCAATATCATGTATGTGATATCATGTCCCTAGTGACATGAGACACCACAAAAATACTAAATTTTTTAAGGGTTATTTTGAAATTAACATTGTAAATTGAGGACATTAGCTATTATCAAGGAGTTCTAGGGTAATTCCATTAATTCGAAAGGCACAATTAATGATGATGGTGTGGATTTTATCAATAAAACCTTGGGTGGTTAAGAAAAATGGTATGTAATGGTACATGGGAACATTGAAATTCAAAGAGGTAATAGTAAGGAAAGAATGTTATGAAAATAAGTTGAAGGTGAAAAATGGTGTGTGTGAGCTATATCATAAGTGAAGATCACAAAAAATTACACAAGTGGGTCCTCCCCAAAGTAGGTTTCAGCCTATAATGCCCTTGTGTAACCACACTTAAAGTGTCCGTGGGCACTAGAAGGGTTAATTGTAATTAGCACTAACTCCAAAAAATACACACATGTAATTATCACTGAAATGAGATGAAAATTCTATGCTACACATGACACGAGCAACAATTACACGAACAGTCCGATGAGGCGAAGTATAGAAGGGATCGTAGAGACTGGGACATGAGGTAACTGACTAGGACACAATGAATCCTACTTTAAAAGCATGATTAACGTGTCATTAACCCATTGTTCCAAGATCAGGACCAAGTCCATTCCTTTGACCAGTGACATCGCATTATTTCATTCCATGATGAACAACTATGAGAGTACCATACCAACAAGGCATACGATCACTTGGCGTTTTATTCAAGGGAGGAGTGATTTTTATTTTGTGGCACTTTTCTTTGCTTTTGCTTTTTTTCTTCTCTTTCTTTTTTTTTCCACTTTATTGAGACTAGAGAAGCTGCCAACCTTCAAGGATGGGTGCATGTCTTTCCAGTGGGACCCCCTAGAACAGCATTTGATTTTGAGTGCCCTTTCGATTACTCTTACTCCCATTTTTCGTTAGATCTACAAGGATCTTAGTACAACCACGTTGCATGACAACCCCCACAGACGTCACTAGAGAGAATCCACAAGTCCCTTTGATGTCACACCCTATTCATTCCCTCTTGGTCCATCCTTCTTCATTCTGGGTACAATGAATCACAAAATTAATTTTAAGTTTTAAGAATGTCAAGAATATCATTGTACCCTTGAACAGAACCTCTTATTTGTAGAGTGGATGAGTGGGTGTAATAGGCTCACTGTTCCAAATAATTGATCGCTCGAGACTTAATAACATAGAACACACCTCAACCAACAATCCACATGAGTGTTTTATTCATAGGTGAGATTATTTATAACAAACATAAAAAGACAAAAAGATAAAAATATAAAACAAGAAATTGAAAAATTGAAAAACTGGAAAATAAAAACTTGAAAAATTAAAGAAAATGAAAAATATTTATTAATCCTGCTTGTTATTGGAATGGGGGATGTCCCCCATAACTAAATAGTTGAGTACGGCAAGAATTAATAAATGGAAAATGAGGGTCCTTGCATGTTGGAAATATTGAGGCCTGGTCATACTCACCCCATCGGGGTTCACACACTTGATTATAGTGAGCATAGTGGGGCAATTTATACGATGTAGTTCCCGGATAGTGAGTTGACCCACTGTGATATTTGGGACTGTTAGATGGTATGCAAGGATCGGGATGATGTCTCCCATGGTTGTGTTCATTGGGCCGTATGGTTGTTGGAGCATGAGTTGGTGGCCCTGATGAAGTAACATGAGGTGTTGGATTCAAAGAAGAGGGTGCACCACAGTGTGGGACTTATGCTAAGTTGGAGGATGCAGTGGCCTCGGAACTATTTTGTCCCTTCTTATAGTTATGTTTAAACAAGGGGTGCTTTGGATGTTGAGGAGGCCTCGCACTACTATTGGTAGTAGTGGCACAAGTAGCATTTGTGGATTGTTACGGTGGTGCAGACACCTTGGGAACAATTGGTGGCGATGTGGAAGGAGGGAAAGGATGAGAATGTTGAAAGTTAGGAGGAGCAGTGTAGGGTACACAAGGTGGTGGTTGTGTTGAAGGTATGGGCTGATAGTATTGAGGAGAATAGTAATGTGATGAGATAGAGTGTGTTGGCCCAATTGAAGAAATAGGATGTTGAACAAGATAAGCGTTTGGATTCGAATGATGCGAAGGGTGTCTCTATTCTAAGGGTGGTTTCCCCCACAACTGGGATTGTTGCCACTATGATCGAACACAGTATCTCTGTATGAACTCTGGATGTAACGTGTTTCCCCAATGCTCATGTAAATGTAACAGTATTAGGCATTGGCCTTTGGGATGATCGTACAGGCATATGTTGCATTCATACGTATGATTGGCAGTTGAGCTCTTATTTTTCTTATCCCTTCTTTCCGATGGTCTAATGTTTTTTCCTACTTCTTGGGTTGTCAAAACTCTATCTCCAATGGTGTTGATGAATTCTCCACACTTTTGATACGTCCATTCCAACATCTAATTGATCTTTGCCTTGACTTCTTCTAATGTTTGTTGTGTTGGCAAAGATGATGTTTCCACCTTGAGATTGGTTGATTTCTCCTTTTTATGATCATGGACCTTTGTTAAGTTGATATTTTGGTCTCATTGATGTTTTTCAAAACTCTCCCATCTAGCCATTTCTCCTTCTTCTTTTGCTATCCACTTAATAAGCTCTTCGACTTGATGGGTTCGTAGTTCATATAGCTGACCTTGGGTGTACATTCCTAAGGTCTCTCTTGTTTCATTATGTAGCCCATCAATAATATGGTACATTAGCCTTTCCTCGGAAAACCCATGGCCTGGACAGTTGTTCAACAGTGCATAATATCTTTCTAAGGCCATGTCCGAGGGTTCATGTTTTGCTTGTTTCCACTCTTGGATTTGTTTCCTCAAGGCTGACACTCTTGCGTAGGTTTGATATTTTTCATTACAAACTTCTACCATTGTTGACCAACATCGTATTGAATTTGGTTTTAACAATCTATACCATACTTTCGCTTGGCCAATGAGTGTCATAGGGAAGAGCTTAAGTTTTTTCCAACCGTTATCAATGTTGTTGCATGTGCAAGCATCGTAGAAGGCTTGTAAGTGTTGATGCAGATCTAAGTCATAGCCTCCTGAAAAATTAGGGAAGTTATTTAAATCGATCCTGGGTAGATGGCTCTCTTTACAATGTCTATGTGAGATTCGAATAGCCTCTTGTATTTTTGTTAAGCTTGTAGTGGCCAGTAGGGGCTCATTGTCATCTTGTAAGTTATGCCTTCATGTGCTGGGATGACGTTGCTTTTGTTTGTGTTTATAGGAAACCCCCACTTCAGGTTGTGTACTCCAATCTTCATCGTCATATAGTTCATTGGTTCTCCAATGAACTTCCTCACTAAGTGTGGCATTATCATAATCTTGTAGGAGAGGCATTGTTGTGAAGTTGTGTGTGAACTTATGTGAATTTTTATAATTATTTCTTCTTCCTAAGAGATATATCGTTAAGTCCTATACAGCAACCTTGTATGATATAACTAATCTAGATAACTAGCATCGTCCCCGACAACGGCACCAATGATGAGTGGCGAGGTACCCCTACACTCAACCATACGAATATGAGTGTTACATGTGTGATCCAGTCAAACTCTGCAGACGGACTAGTTGTGGCATCTAAATAGTTAGCCTTAGGTCACAGTTCGCTGTCTGCCCACCTAGACTAGTATTAGCTTTGTCACGTATGGTTTAGTCCAGAGTGAGGTGTATGATGTGGTTCCTAATCTAACGCTACTCCTAAAGGCAATGGAAGATAATATTAACTAAGCTAAGTGAGAAAGAGTAAGAGAATCTAATCTAGCCTAAGTGCAATGAGCATCTATTCCTTGATTATTCGTACACATCTTGGACTTCGTGCACGACTACCACTAGGATTACCAAGCGCAGATCCTAGGTACGCTACTGGGTTACCAAGTAGTCACACTTAAATGCTTGTAATCAAGTCATACTCATTCCGTGTTTTAACATGAGTTTAAGGGTGAGAAGATATTAACTAGGAAAGCATTAAATAACAATAAAAATTAAATAATTAAACTAATTGAATGCTGCAATGATGAAGTAATCTTGATCTTTATTTCCGGTCATGTGCATGTCCAAGTATGTCACACTCGAATAAGGATGTCGTACAATTACATTCATCACATTGTGGGCATACACTGGAAAATATTCTAACTTTGGAGGGACAAAACTACCAGAGTCTAGCTACAGTCTAAATCTAAGTTGTGAAATAAGGGAGAGTCACCTCTTATTTATAGAACCGGTGGCGAACTGCGATATCGCGTATGCGATATCGCAGTAAAGGACGTGATATCGCGTCTGGGCATGCGATATCGTGTATGTGATATCGCGGTTGCCCCAAATGACGTCTCATCACACATGTTAGAGTCCATTCTTTCCTCACTTCTATATCAAACTTGGTTGATACCTTCGCAAGCTTTGCCTTCACATTAGGCAATCCTCAGGCTTTTGCTATGGCCTCCACTAAGTAGGGAATGGTAATATCCTTAATCTTCACCATTGCATCCCCTTGGTGATTATGTTAGAAAAGATAGATTTCACCAAGGTACCATTTCTCACTAGTGGAAATAATGGACCAAACTAGTGATGCCTGCAACTACATCTGAATCTTCTCAAGTACGAACTCTAAGAATGATCCAAAGTTTAGTTTCTAGAGAATTGTGCTATGAACTTTCTTGTTGTGAACCTTCTCTAGGAAAGCCTCTATAAGTATAACCTCAAGCCTTGGCCTTAGTCTACATACTTCACCTTATCTAAATAGATCTATTTTTGTAGTGGAAATCTATCAGACAAATTTCACCTTGGGCTCCTCCCTTAGTAATTATATTGTGTGTATTATCTCATTTATTTGTTTTATTTTTTTTTATTATTATTGCTATCATCATCATCCTCTAGGATGCTTTTCTCTTAGCAATGATGGTCCATCCACCTGAGAACCTTACTTTGCCATCATCTCTAATCACATAGACAACCATTAATTAACCTTAGTAGCATGAGTACAAGTTTTGATACCCTTTGATCATTTGTTAAATAGCTTAATTATGAAAAAAAATATATTTCTATTGCTTCTAAGTAATCACAATCTTATTATCTTAAGGTCCTAAGGTAGCTAAGCATTGTTAATTTAATTAATTTTTATTCTTTAGTTAAGTTTAACTACTTTATCTATTTAACTGTGAGGTATTGAAGATTTCCAAAAATCCTAGTGTAGGTGCTTCCACGACATTGAGATTAACTTTGAAAGCTCACAAAATCAAAAACAGATGAAATTGGATGTATAGACATTAAGGTATCGCACGTAGAAGGCTCTATGCTCAAGAAAATGTAAAAATTCCCCATGCATTTAAAGGTAAATGATAAAAATTTGGCCAACAATCATGGATATATCTAGTTTTTTTATACTACATTGACAAGAATGCATCAATGAAGACATGTCAATATAGCACAAATTTAAAATTTTCTTTTGAATTTCTAGCCTATTTTTATGAATTTTGAGGTGATCTAGAAGGTCAAATGAAAGCTAGAAAGAGGTTCTAGACATGAGGACATCATTTATGAGGTTTAATTAGAGGTTCATATGTGTTTAAAAGCTTTCATAACATAAACAGAGGTTTGACACTTAATGTTCATGAAAAGATGAAATGAAAAATGGGGAATGTATTCAACTTGAAACTACAACTAAATGATTTGGACATGTGTAGGTGGTGTATAGACTAGATGTCCAAAAGTTATATACGTGGATCCTCCCCAAAGTAGGCTCATATTCTTAATGCCCTTATATAACCATTCCATAAGGCATATATAGGCATGTTGGAAATTGAATATCAGTCTAGTCTACATGTTACACCTAGACAATAATTATCTTCAAAATCCTACACTATACTAAACAAGATCATGAGTCAAGTAAGTACATGTAGCAATGAGATGAATAATGGAATAAGAAGGAAAAATAGAAAAAATAAACATGAGATTCTTTACCATGTTTGCAATAGGACCTTACATTGAATGTAATTAAAATGACCATCATACCTCTCCATCCATATTTTTGAATAAGTTCATACCTTTTCCAGTAACATCACATTATGTCATCTTGAACTTATAACCATATGAAAACATCACTATTCAATAAAAGAGAATAAGTATTTTTGATTAATTAATTACTTAAATATTAAATATTTTTAGAAAATTTAACCATCAATTAGAGGGGTTTATTCAGGTATGGATTACATGTTTTTCCAGCTCTATAGCCAATGCTAATCCCAGTAGAGAAGTAGCTTCAAGCATGGGTAACATGTCTTTCTAGTTACATACTCGGACTAGTCTAAGAGACCTTTGGGATTCCTGGAAGTAGCCTACCTTAGGCATGGGTAACATGTATTTCTAGTGGTATCCTAGAAATCAGGCTTTTTTGTGAATTAATTAATTAGTAAATTATGCTTTCCTTATTACAGAGTTTTCTTTAGGCATGGGTAACATGTCTTTCTAATGACGTGGCAAGACAACTGATGAGTGCCGAGGTACCCCTACACTCAACCATATGAAATGAGCGTCGCACGTGCGATCCGGTCGAACTCCACAGATGGACTAGTTGTGGCACCTAGATAGTTAGCCTTAGGTAGCAGTTCGTTGTCTTCCCACCTAGACTAGTATTGCATATGTCACGTATGGTTTAGTCTAGATGAGGTGTATGATGTGTTCTAACCTAATGCTACTCCTGAAGGCAGTGGAAAATAATATTAATTAATCTAAGCTAAGAGGAAAAGGGTAAGAAAATCTAATCTAGCCTAAGTGCGACGAGCAACCGATTCCTTGATCAACCGTACACATCTTGGACTTCGTGCACGACTACCACTGGGACTACCAAGCATAGGCCTAGGTATGCCACTGGGATTACCAAGCGCAGACCCCAAATACGCCACTGGGTTACCAAGCGTAGATCCCCCTAGCT